>JANTOQ010597789.1:0-10626 GCA_027564595.1 Bythotiara depressa
TTTCACTAATCGTATGTAACAATTGAACATAAATATTTCCACAAAAGAGTATATGTCAAGAAAAAGTATTTGAAGGAAGTTGGTCCCCCTAATAAATCAATCAACCCGTATTTTGCATCTTCTTCTTGCATTGACCTCCTTTTCACAGTTCAACCTAATCTTATTTCTAACAGCGGTGTACATTCAAAATAGCAAATTATTTATATTAAAATTAATTTTCAAGTCACTTTTCCTCCTCCATGAGCATTTGGTTTGGTATTGTTCTAGGGCGAATATACTGATTCTACTAGAAGAAGTCTGTTTAGTATTGATTGGAATATATACATTAAATACAATAAACAACTTAAACGTAATTGGTCTAGTCCGTTTTTGAAATATATATATATATATATACTCAATGCAGTGCTGAACTCCTATCTTCTATCTTCAACAAAAACTAAATGCTTAAATTATCTTGGGAATACATTAGTTTCAAAATAATATTGTTGTTTTCTGCTCAACACATTGCTAATTTTTTATCTCATACCACCCCTTGATGTTACCGGTACTTTTGTCACTGATTTTTATGAAAAAGCAAATCTATTTTATGATTTTTGCTGACCAGTGTATAGTTATAGACAGTTACTCTTCCTGAGTTTAATCTCAAAACAATCACTTACTTCATTAACCCAAATTAACATAAATGAAAATGATATTTTCTCTAACATACGCTCATTAAAGCTCATTAAACCTCATGCATGGGACGGAATTACAATTAGTATGATTAACATTTGTGACAATACACTCATTTACTCATTAAAAATTATCTTTGAAACTTCTCTTGGAACAGGAATATATATCCTGATCCTTGTTCAATAACGTTGTTCGATATTAAAAATAAAAATGTAATGAAAAATTATTATACACCAATATCTCTCTTATACCTATAATGTGGGAAGATATTTGAAAAACATATGTACGCTACACTTATACACTCAAATTTCTCCTTTTCCTTGTTATAACAGAGCTTTAACTTATACAAAAGGATAAACCCAGTCTTAATAGAAATATGTATGTCATCAGCACCATGTATTTATATTCCTAATGTGAATATTATATTCAGAATTTTAAACTGTCATTAACTTTATATTTGTGCCCATCATTAACCATGTCCGTTAATATTCTGTCGTTATTATACGTTTATTGGATGTGTCAAAAACTTTATGGTTTTTTTCCTGTTATAACAAATGAAATATTACCAACATTTGATACCAATCCCTCGCACTTTCTTGTTCCGGTTAATGTTTCATTCCCACCTGCTATTGGAAATTGTAGAAGCATTCCTACATCGGAAATTATTTGTAGGATAAATATAGAATACAGATAAAAAGCATCTATCAGATAGCAAAACAGATTCAATAGTGTGTACCAATGCAGGGTCGGATCTAAAAAATTTCCATATGTAGGCATCGTGTCATATGATTATCTGCTCGTTAAAAATATATTGTTTAATTCCATTTGATGTTTGTTGGTACAAACTCATTTATTACTTTTTCAATATTGATCTTAACATCAATGTTAAACATTATAACAGACAAACAATTTTTAAAATGATGACGAAAATATGAACTGAATGCAAGCTACGATGTTTCCAAGATTTATATAATTGTTCCCACAACTCATCAGCTTGTAATAAAACATTACTCCAATCCATTATTTTAACACATTTAACACATGCAGTATAAAAATAGAATTTACCCAAGATATAACGGTTTTTTATTTTTTATGTAAACATAGTGCAAATATAGAAACCTCTTTTTATTCATTAGAAATGTTTCATACGTACCTTTTGTTCTTAGAAATGATAGCTTTTATTGCGTAGATTTTCGCAGGGTTTCGGACTCTATAGGCTAGCCTACATACGAGTTACAAATAGTAAGCTTATTTATTGAGATTACTTGAATTATTCTTGAAATTAAACCACGAATAACCTGGCGATATATATATTTTGCTCCAGCTTATAAGATCAAATCGCTATAAGCTTACACACGGCGCTTTTTAATTTTTAGTACCGTAAGGCCTAGCCTGTCTTACATTGAGATAAAAAGTTTACTTTTATAAATATACACATTCTCGTCGCATTGGATAATAAATAACAGTTTCACGGTTTAAATATTCGGTTAGTAGATAGTTTTAAATTATATACTGCCTTAGGCCTACTCGCCTACCCCTGGATCCAACCTTGCAACGTCATAAGACGTAACAATACCTCTTGGTTGTGGCATCAGTAAGAGGATGCAATCAGCTGGTTTTAGTGAGATATTATAGAAGAATCAAATTTATACAGTTCAACACAAATAGAAAGCAGGTGTTATTTGACTGACTGACATTCTATAGACTTATAGCATGTATAACATTTCAATGGCAAAATTATTTGAGCCGACATTTACATTAGGAATTTGAATAATTCTTTTCATTATGCCACACCCAAACACCTCCATACAGGTGAGTAATCAGTACAAGGACAGTTATAAGCAAGATTGTGCAGAACCTGTAGGAAACGATACTATACCCCAACAACAATAATATTTCTGAGAAAACAAAACCATTTCATCGCAAGTTAGGACAACATTGTAACCTAGAAGAAGTTCTAGGATTATTGAAAAACTCAGGCTGCAAAATATGAATAAATTAATCATAGGTAATCAGAATATAAATTCTTTGCCACCTAAATTTGATGAACTAAAAACAATTCTTCCAGGAAATCGTGATATACTAGTATTAATTGAAATAAAACTAGATGCCAGTTTTCCAACATCACAGTTCTTCATTGAAGGATATTCAAATTCTTTTAGATTCGATAGAAATAGACATGGTGGAGGCTTGTTTATTTATGTACGAGAAGATGTTCCTTGCAAAGAACTTACAAAGCATTATCTCCCGAACGATATAAAATATATTTTAATTGAAATTAATTTAAGGAAAGTGAAATGGCTACTACTTGGGACATATCAGCCACCTTGTCAATCAGATTATTATTTCTTCAAAAACATTAGTTTGGCACTACATAAGTACAGTGGAATGTATAATAGCTTTTTACTAACAGGATATTTTAATGCAGAGGATAGAAAAGAATTTATGTATCAACGCGAATTTTAAAAACTTGTTAAAGATAAGATTTGTTTCAAAAGGGTAGAAAGTCAAAGCTGTATTGCTCTTTACCTACTAACAACAATATATGTTTTCAAAATACCACCACTGTAACTACTAGCTTGTCTGATTATCATAAAATGAGTATAACATCGTTAAAATCCAGTATCCCTAGAGGAAAACCAAAGGAAGTTGTATACAGGGATTACAAAATATTTGTAGAAGAAGACTTTAGATATAACTACAAACTAAATTAAGTTGTAGTGGAATTTATGAATATAAAACATTTGAAGGGATATTCTAGATTCTAAATACACATGCTCCATGTAAAAAGAAAATAGTCAGAGCCAATCATGCACCATATATGACTAAATCACTTCGTAAAGCTATTATGAAAAGAACAGCATAAAAAATAAATTTTATCAGAATCTATCATCAGAGAATAATAAAGCATTTAGACAACAGAAAAATTATGTTAGTAAATTATATAAGAAATAAAAGAAAAAGTATTTTGTAAATCTAGATTTGAATACCATTACAGACAATAAGAAATGTTAGAGTACAGTCCAACTCCTTTTCTCAGATAGAGGACCTAACAGTCAAAGCATTACTTTAGTAAATGGCAATACTATCATGTCAGAGTATCAAGAGGTTTCAGAAACTCTAAACAATTTCTTCAAAGAAACAGTAGAAAATGTAGCTATAAACGAAAATGAATCCTAAGGCTAAAGATCAATACAGCAGTGAGCACTTGGTCAGAATTAATATAGGGCGTTCCACAGGGTTCTGTATTGGGTCCCCTACTATTGAATATATACATAAACGATTTGTTCTCTGTTCATGCAGAAACTATTGTGTATAACTTTGCTGATGACACCACCCCGTATGCTTGTGACTTTGAATCAAAAAATGTATTTTTAAAAGAATTTTACTGTAAAACAAACTTAAGTTCAACATGTTTAGTACTGAAAATATGCCTTTGAAGATATCTCGCAAGAATGAAGCAATGGCGCAAGAATGAAGCAGTTTTATCACATGGATTATCAGCTGTTCAACGTTCGATGTTCCATACAACTGGTGACATGTGAAAAACAAACAAAAGCCAGTCCCATACAACTGGTGACATGTGAAAAACAAACAAAAGCCAGTTGCTGAAAGTGCTGGAAAATCATGCGTCCTCTGTCGACGCTTTGGGAAATTACAACATAGAACATGGGCACCAGTAATCAGTTATACAAATCCGGTTTAGAAAGGTTTTCAGATTTAGTAAATACTATTGAATCATAAACATTTACTGGACCTCATGAGAGTAACTTCATTGGACCTGATAGATATGATAACGAACTGTCCACCAAAGCTGATGGAGGGAGTAGAAGACAGGAATGAATGAAAGAGAAACCACCAACACATGATTCCTAAACGTTGTCTATAGATTTCATGACGTTCTTAGATAACTCAAGAAGTAAAACAAACATTGTGAATTATGTGTTTACTAAAGGGAAAGGCAATAGACCAGAAATGTTTTCTAATTGCCAGCGTATTTTTCTTGCCAATCTAGATGGTATATGTTTCGAGTTGACTCAAAATATATGTATTTGCTGGAGTGGAAATGTGATCATGGCAGATAGCAAGATGTTTATTTATAGCAATATTATTAACTAGCATGATTACGTCATCACCTGATACTGATGTTGCGATATTTCTGCTGTTATGTGTTGATTTGTGCTCGCTGAGCAAATTGTGGTTTAAAACCGGAGTAGGAAAATATAAACATTGCATAGCAATCCGTAAAACAACCAACAATCTTGGCACACTGATATGAATGTTACTTACTGCTCTTTCCATTCTTTTGTTGCCTCTATCAGATTTGTATGTGCATTGTAAGGTAATGGTTCTGATACTGTAGATATCAACTTGTTGAGACATAAACTATTTACATGGAAGAACATTAGTTTGAATGTTGTTCTTTCGAGAAGATATAAAGTGGAAAAATACAATCGTTGTTTAAATTTTGTACCATATTTCTGTTTATAAACTAGTCACCTCTGCGCTTGTGACAATGTTGATAATAACGCATGCATTTTTATATTATTTTGTATAATATTTTCCTGTTTTTAATTTGGATTATTAACATTTCTCATCAACAAGACTATATGCTGCGAATCGGAGTTGTCTAAAGATCAATTTTCAATTCAACTTAGAGGGAAGGGTTTTTGTAAACGAGGAGAAAATAAAGAAAACGTGTTACCTACACATAAAAGTGTTTGAAAAACTCCCTCGCCTTTCTTTATTCATTCATATCTCGCGATCAAAACAATTTAAAGAAAAAATGAGACAAGGTTTTGTAGAGCAAATGCCAAAAGCAACTTTTTACCGATTTTCCCTAGTACCTTCTCACTCTTCAAAGTTAGGGAATAGGAGGAAAAGTCATTTCTGAGAAACAGCGTTTTAAAGTTTATTACTGGTGGATAATCTTAAAACAAAGAAATGATTAAAATCGCAGCTGGATACGTCACATGAGGCGGTTTCTTTACTTTTCTTTTCGTATAGTTTTGAAATTTCTAACAATAAGTTGTAATTTCTTTTAAAATAAGAAAGAAAAGGTTAAAAAAATGTTAGTTACAATTAGTAACAGGTACAAACGTTAGGAAGAGACGTCTAAGTGGAGAGTTAAATGTGGAGAGTTAAGTGTGGAGAGTTACAAACATGAAGAGTTGCAGCATGGCCACGCCCACTCTTTGTAAAACCACTCCCATTTCTTAACTCTCCAAGTTTTTACATTATGGACAATACGTTAATTTAAAAATCCAACTCGTCAAAGTAAATTTGAAATTAAATTGTTTAAAAATCATGTTGAGTTGAGTTGGAATCGTTATTGTCACGTGTTTAACAAACAGATAACAATAAAACAATAATACGACCAACGCATTTTACTGGTAACATACAATTGCATGGTGGTATAGGAATTTATTTTCACTGACAACAGAACGAGTTTAAACTAAGTTAAATTAACGTAATTCTCCACAAAACTTAGAGAGTTAAGAAATGGACGTTGTTTTTATAAAAAGTTGGCGTGGCCATCCCGTAACTCTCCATGTTTGTAACTCTCCATATTTAACTCTCCAAATAGTCATCCCCCGTTAGGAAGATTAATCTCTCTTTGCAAACATTTTTTTTTGCAAGTACTTTTTTTTTATTTGGGGGCTTTTCTGGTGAGAAATTTATATTTCTACTTTTAAATAAATATTCTACGCAAAATAAGCTTAAATTATATCAAATTAACATTTTGGCAAAAATATCGATTTAAAGGTTATGTGTATCCTTAAACAACATAAATAGTAAATAAATTAATGAAATATTGAGTGGAAAAATAAGATAAAAATAAATAGGTCGTAAAACTGGATGTCCATTACGTTAAGATCACATGGAATATATTGGCGTGTGTCCGTATAGTATTAAACGTTAGGCTGCGTTTTACTTAATAAATCTCGTTTATATATGAACAAAGGAGGATCGGAATTTAATTTCTTCCCACCTCCATGGGGAATGTCACACCTCCATGGGAAACGTTTTTCGGAGGCAAAAGTGATAAGTACGCGCAGGTACTATAGGTAAGTAAGTTTTGAGATTTTTGTTTCTCCTCTTCGTGTTTTAGGATTCTATATTTATGTCTTGTTTTGTTTGCTGTAGTATATTTTTCTTCTACTCATTTTATAATGTCTTGATCGTTTACTTCTCAGGTATAGTTAGTACCCAGTTCCTTACTTTTTTATGGTGGTGAACGTTTTTTTTTGTTGTTGCTTTTTTGTGTTTTTCCTTTTTTAATGGATTGAGTGAGTTTGAAAAGATGATCACTAGTTGATTTTTAAAAATCTGAATCCACTCTGATTAATTTTATATTTGTTGTTATCTTCCTCTCATTTTTTATTTTTTCTGTTATTATGGTCTTTTCATTTATTTTTATAATGCAACTCAACATGATTTGAATGATAGATTGAAAAATTCTTTTAGAATAGGTGTTAATCTTTTGGTAGAGTTTTTTATTGTGCTATTATTTATGTCGTCTGGACCTTGCGCTTTACCAGGATTTAAATTTTCGATGTTTTCTATAATTTATTTATTTGTTATTAGATCTTCTTGTGATGTATTTCTTCCTGTGAATTCTTTAGGACATTATCGAATGGTGTGAATTTGTTTTGATTTTGTATAATTTTTCTTTTTTTTTTATACCAGTATATATTTTCGGGTCTATTAATGTTATTGATAGTGTATAGACTTGCTGCATTTGGTTTTTAAAGATTTCTCTTTTTCCCTTTTCGGTGTTTGAAATGTCACTTTATTTTTGGATCTATTTTGTATTTAATTATAAATATTAAATTTATTTTTAAATTTTTATAGTTTCGCATATTTTCCCCATTTTCTTTTTTATGTTTTTTAATGTTGGATGTCTTTTATCGTGTTATTTACTCAGGCCCAAACACTTCTTTGGGTAGTCGCCCACCATGGTAGGGCGACGGAGAAGATTTTTCGTTCCAGATCGCCTAAAACGTCCATAAATCGTATTGTTTTGACCTTTTAAACTTAATTTAAAACATCTGATTAACACCAAATGTATCTGTATTTCTTTAATATTGAGACGCCGACCAGTGTGTCCTGGGAGATTTGACTTTCTAAATCACTTTGAACTACCTCAGAAAGTACAACAAACGGTTATATCTTACAAACAACTCATTCATTTCGTAGGATGAATTGTTAATTTTGGGAGGCTGTTCATAGGATTTTCAAATGTAAAACTTCATCCGTCCTGTTTTACATTTCCACTGCTGACTGCCAGCCCCTTTGTCCCGTGGGCCCTGTTACTATGTTTTGATTGAAGGGTATCTTGTTTCAATCCATTGTGTTCTTAGTTTTCTTTTTGTTTATAATCTGGTTTGACATGTTGTTCAAATGTATTGTTACAGTTTCGAATTGATTTTCCATAATTGTTGGCGATAGTTTTTTTCGTTTATGGTGATTGCTTTTTGTAGTTGGGTGTGTGTTTCTTCAGGGTTTTTTAACATTTCAGAATATTGAAAATTTTCTTCGGCTTTTTGAAAGAAGTAGTTGTAGTTTTTTATTTTTTGCGGGTTTATTTCATCTAAGAAATAATTTTTGTAATCATGCAACCTTAGTAGATCGCACTGTGATGTTTGCCATAGCATTTTTTTGTAGTTTCCTATGTTTGTGAAATTTAAATTTCAGTGTCTTGTCTTTGTAAGCTGTCTATTTGATAATCGTTGTATACGATGTAAGTGTATAAATCAGATAAGTTTGTTTCTTTGCTAATAATGTTATTGATGCAATATTCTTGTCTGTTATCATCATGTCCATATAGATGTCCTTTGCAGTGTTATTTGCCAAACCTTTCATCGGGTCATTGTTTCAAAGCATAATGTTAAGTTTTTAAAATATTTTTCGGTCGGATGAATAAACTTCCAGCTTTTAATATTTTGACATAATTGTATTCAAAGTCAGGTCTTGTTTAGTTTAACATGATTCAACCATATTCACACCATCAATTGGAAAACAAAGAAAGAGATTCTGTTGTTTCACAAAACTAAACGTTAGCAGGAATTGTAACAGTAAATAAGTAACTGGTCTTTAATTAATAATATACAGTGCGCCTTTTCATAAGCACACAATTTATATGCTGAGATGGCTTAAAAATAGGCATATGCTAGGCATACAAAGATGTGTGGCACTAGAAGCATATTAATATGTATGGAAATAATTAACAAGATCAACGAGTTATACAAATATAGCTCAACAAAAACATTAGCTAGGTCAATGAAATAAGACCTAGTTTATATCAGAGAACAATAAATTGAATTAGCATATCTTAAGAATATTTTGAACCTCAAAATTGAAAATATCTAAACACAATGAGCCTCAGAAAAAGTTTGTATAATATAAGTGTGAAGACAAACGAGTTTGCTGAGATAAACATGTAAGATAATATTTTGTGTTAGTAAACAACATTCGATGTGACTTTCTCTTTACACAGACACTTAAACTCACCTGAGAAATATCAAATCCACAGCATTGTCAACTTTGTCATCACCGAGCCTACTAAATAAACGGAAGCAATTTTCACATAAAGTAACAAATAATAAATACCCAATAAAAGCAAATGTATAAGGCCACAGTCAGTTGCATTTTGTTCAGATAAATTTGGGAATCTGTATTATGAATTGTAGATATTGTCCAGGTGTATTAATAAATATATCTTATTTCTAGGTGAATTGAATTAACGTGTATATACAGGTGAAACTGAACAAAAAAATTGTGAAATCAAAATATAACAATCTATAATACAGTGTCTAGTTTGCTTGTGAAACATAAAATAAATTTATTTAGTTAAAATTTCACTCAGGTTTACATAATGTGAATAATCGTTAACTTTTTGGTACTTCAGGAAAGATAAATAATTAATAGCGAAAAACAAAGTTATTTTCATAATCTAAAAGCATAATTAATTTCATAATGTAAGCATGTGCAATCATGAAGGCCTTGATTAAGAGTATTTTGAAATCATTATTAATCTTTTAGATTTTCTGTGTATTTTCGTGGAGCACAATATAGTACAGGAAATTCGTTGTGTATAAGAACTGATTGGATCAGAAACGAACAGAGAAATTATTTTAAAAACGCTGGACGAAAGAGTGCATTATAACATTGGCTCCTCAAAAATTCAGCTTTCTCACATTGGCTGTATTATTAAAGGCGTTTAAACAGTTTATTGGCAGAAGGTGTTCTATATATACAGCTGGTTATATGACCACAATATCCACTTCTAATCTTTACTCAGCTTAATAGGACCCGCTTGAACTTCTCTCCCAGTTCCACAGTTAACTAGTTAAGTACCTAGACTAATGCAAATCATGCAACGTTTTTGCTGACATTTTCAGATGAGTTGAAAGGTTGAAAGATCGCTTTCCAGGTCATTTATAGCCAGAAAACCCAAGGAATTCTTCTTCGCAATTCCATGAATTTCAATTCCTGTAGCTTTTCTTCTTCCTAATACTCATTTGTCTGACTAAAACATAGTGCTCGTGTTTACTTATGTTACGACTGTTTATGTTTATTTTTAGCTTAGTTTAGTTTTAGTTTTTAGTTTTCATGTAAATATATATAACAAAACATAAAAACTGTTTATGGGGCTGGGTTTTGCGAAATGGACAGGCATCTTAGAAGTCAAAATACAAAATAACCGGTCAAAAATTGAGTCGCGCTCAATTGTAATATTTTTCGACGGTATTTAGTCACGTGATTATCAGAAAATCCATTATCGCGGAACTTATATGTATAAATTAAAATTAAAATCAATCAATCAAACAAATAAACATACCTACACAAACTATATATATATATCAATTTGTGTATACATATACCATTTTACAGTAATTTTAAAGTATTTGAGAATATGGAATTATTTGTTATTTGTTATATAGTGTATAT
>JANTOQ010598233.1:0-10624 GCA_027564595.1 Bythotiara depressa
CGTTAACTTGGTTAACATCATGCTGCCAACAGCTTTATTCCAAGCCTTCCTGTCCGAACATATAACCTTCAGGGTGTCTATATTAGCTGTGACGTCTTTTACCAGAGGAATATACGAGTTCTCTTTTATGTCATTTATCAATGTAGTTATCCAGGTTGTCTTAGGTCTGCCAATTGGTTTATTTGCTGGTGTAATGTAGCATTTTAGTGCTTTTTGAGCTGGATTTTCTGATGGCAGTCGAAGAAGGTGACCAAACCATGACAAACGTCGCTTGAAAATTGTGATGCTCCATGGCTAGAATTTTGCCGTTCATATAATCTCTCATTTGATATAACTCTTGGCCATTTGACATGAATAATGTTTCTCAAAAGTCTTCCTTGGAATGAATTGATTGTGGTTTCAAGACTTTTGGTAAGTGTCCGTATTTCAGAGTTGTATAAGAAGATACTTTCGACATATACTTTAAGAATTCTCAATAGTATTCCTTCACTTATGCGTTTACTACTGAAGATGGTTTCCAAGGTTCTGAAGCTGTCATTAGCTAGTTCTTTCTGACGTTTAATGTCTTCTTCAGTACTTAACAAAGAACATAGATATTTACATTTCATCCATTCTTTATCACTGTCTCTGCTAATATGGAACCTTTCTGTTTTGCTGCTGTTTACAAGCAATCCTTCATCTTTTAACATATGAGGAACAATCCTTTCTACTTGATTGATTAGTGATTCAACAGGACGTATGAACGAGATGTCATCTGCATACTGTGCATCAATTTCAATTTTGTTTTTATCTTTGTCAATTACCCAATCTAAGGCCGACCATAATAGTTTTCTACGATCTTCTCGTTCTGTGTGAGGAGGTATTGGCTTTAATGCATTTGCTAGATAAAGTATGAATAATAGAGCAGATAGGCAGTCTCCCTGGCAGTCTCCAATGGATGTTAAAATGTCTCTACCTATTTTGTTTCCATTTTTTACATTTACGATGACATCGTTTATTATTAAGTACATCATATGGAGTTCCCATATGGAGTTACCGTATATTATATATATTTATATAACATAAAGAAACTTTTTATAAAGAAACGTTGTATTTGGCAAACATCCGGCGACAATAAGCATATGGAATGTGTAATACCCTCCTTGGAAACGAGGTTGATATACCTGATATAGTTAAGTGGGATCATGTACCAGGGGACCGGAAGCCCGGACAATCTTATTATTACCATTACTATTGTATTCCTTCAAAAACAATTGTTTTAAGAATAAATTTCAAAGTGTAAAATTCTTTTTCCAAATCAAAACTCTGATTATTCCAAAAATCCTGCTTATGAACACAAAAAATCCAAGAGTGCAAAAATATTACATTTTTGTATAAATAGCACCAAGGAAGTGCTTAATTTAGTCAGAAAGTTGCAAAAGTTACAAAGTTCTTTCGAGAAAGCATTCTTATGCTCAAATCAGTCATTTAACTTATATAAATGATAATCAGTTTTTCCAAAAACGTGACAAAATCATTGTGCAATTCAGAAAACACAGCGATCCAAGGAGCAGATTAGTCAGGTTATGTGACTTTTAACAAGTATATCACAGCACAATGAGTGCAAATTTTAATCCTACGCACAAAGTGGGTGCGGAAATTTCCAAGCGTGCAACGTTTCTTGTTTAGTATTAGTAATATAGTATTTTATATTGAAGATCTTTGTATAAATAACATATGCAAAAATATATTTTTAAGAAAATATGTGCTTATACCGAAAGTGTTCATAGATATAACTACTGAAAGAATTAAACTTTTCCAGTTTACTTTTCCAGTTTACAATGACTTAGATACTTTATTAGAGAAGTAACCGTAGCTATGCAGCACGGTTGGAGAAGGGGAATTGTCTCGATATCCTCCTAATCAATTTGAGACATTTATGACGTCATAACATATGTTGATCAGTGAAATAAGGACAATTTCGGATATTTTTCGATAAATTACAGTGACACGGTAGATCATACGCGATTTCTCACCAACACCAAACTACAATCTCGTACAATTTGCACGCGAACAGGTACCAACACACCAATTAGCATAAAACACCAAAAGTTCCAAGAATTAATGCCAGGATTGTAGCTAGGTAGCATATATTTATTTTATTTTAAAAAAGGAAGAAAGTTTGTATGGAAAAAATCCAAAATTAAAAATAGGGAAGACCAGAATCGTGTAGCCTTCTGAAAGAAAATACGAGAATCAAGAAGCCTTTAAAACATTCAAAAATTACTGTTAACATCGCAGGTTTGATTGAAACTTTTGCAACATTTTGCAATAATTATCTATAAGTATATTTTCGGCATAAAAATAAGAATATACAAACAAAATAATATAAATTACGAACAAAATAGCATAAAAAGTATAAATATGAAATCATAAATAAAATGTTAGTGATAAATTATCGTTATACTAGTGCGACAGGGAATATTGAAGGGTTTATAAAATCCTTATTTACGGAATATTCTCCATACAAGGATCGAAAAGAAAAAATTATTTTGTTTTGTAACATTGTAGATTACATAGTTATTTTAGGAAAGATAAATATCATTTTCTCTTTTCTGTAGATTTGCAAATTATTGCTTTTCAGTATTATGCTGAAAATTGGTTGTGTTACCAGTTAAATTTAAGTCTGAATTAAGACCATTCCACAGTTGTGGACCTATGTATGAAAGAGCCTTTTGTCCAATATTTGATAGTCTAGTAGGCTAAGAACTTGGGTTCCGTTTCTAGTGTAATGAGTGATACTTTTTGCGGAATATATATCAGACCTGGTGGGGAGTGATCATTGTAAAGTTTGTATGCACTCACACACACACTGGTTGAATCTATCTACAGTTGGGAGCCAATTTATATTTTTGATCTCGACAGTGCGAATACATTTGTTTTGTGCTATCTGTATTTTTTTAGAAAGTTTCTTATTCAAATTTGGGTACCAAGCTGAACATGCGTAATCAAAAAGTGGCCGGATCAAAGCGTTGGATCAAAGCGTTGAAAATTAGAATCCAAAAATGATTGTTTTCTATAAATAAAGTTCGATCTACCATTAATTTTCTGTAATACTTTAGAGGCCATGGATCCACGAGAATGACAATCATTTAGTATACATCCTAGATATGTTACTTCGGAGTATTGTTTAATTTTTATATCATTTCGTCTTATGTCTAACTCATTTAGTGTTTTGAGTCTTTTTTTAGTTCCAAATACTATACATTTGGTTTTATCTTCACCAAAACGAATGCTTAATTTGTTTTCAATAAACCAGTCACACAAATAATTAAAAATATTATTCAATTTATTTTTTATTGATTTTAGGTTTTTGTCAGTGAAAACCAAGTAAAGAAGAAGATCACAAATATCTGATTGTGACATATCATTTACATATAACAAAAATATAAGTGGACATTGAATAGAACCCTGTAGTACACCACATAAAAGATTTCCAGGATTAGAATGTTATGTTTTTATGTTAACAAGGAATGTTCTATTTTCTAAGTATCATGATTTATTGTATTGAATGCCCTCTGTAAATCTATGAGGATCATGCCAGTCAATTGACCATTGTCAAATTCTTTCAACATTTTAGCATTTAACCATGAGAGACATGCTCTGTGGAGTGTTTAGCTCTAAAACCAGATTGGTATTTATACAAAATATTAAAATCATTGGGTTTGAAAGTGCATTACTTTTTCAAATATTTTTGACACAAGTGGAAGGAATGATATTGGTCTATAATTGTTAGGTTCAAGATTTGATTGTTTTTTGTATGAATATTTCAAATTGTGCTACCTTGCAATTATCGGGGAAAGGAGAAAGCCTATTTGACAAATTGCAAAGTTGTGCAATTGGTTTAGATAAAATTGTCGCACCATATTAAGGAATTTTTCTGATAAATTATTGATCCCTATGGTTTTGTTGGGATTTAATACTTCAACTGTTTTCTTTTAAACTAAGTGGTGCGTAGAATTCTTTGACACTTTCCATTCCAAATTTTTCAACTAGATCTTGTGCGAGATTTACAAAAAAGGATTTGAAGATCTCAGCATTAGATTTTGGGTCAAATGAAATATCTTCATGTTTTCTTCAACAAATTTTGGATGAAGGTTTATTGGATTGCAATCCTAATGATTTTAAACATTTCAATAAATCTTTTGGTTTAGCTATGTTTTCCTTTAATTTAAAGCTTAACAAAATCTAATTTCTTCTTCTTTTATTTTCTCCTGTAATTTATTGCGAGCTTTTTTGTATATATTGTCATCTTCGTGAAGTCCTTTTAAATCTTCGAAAACACCTGTCTCTATTTCTGATTCCCTCAATAATGTATTCATCAACTCATTCTTGTGTGCTGTTTTTTACACATATTTCTATTCCTCAGTTTCATTACTCTTTTAATAAAATCATTATAAGCTTCACGTTCATGTTTGTAAATAGAGAACAGTTTGGAAAATTTAATTTTACTAACTTTTCTAAAAATATTTCCCCGGTATGTTTTAAAAACCTTATATTTACAATGAAATTCCTGCCTTACAATTTTTATTGTACAATAAATAAACATTTGATGATCGATAGCCAAAGGTCAATACTACCGCTTTGTGAGACTTTTTCTTTTCAATTTGTCAAAATATGATCTAACAAAGAAGAAGAGTATTTTGTAATCCTAGTGACATCGTTAATAAGCTGTCAAAGGCCATGTAATGTGCAAAATCTTCTATACATGTTTATACTATTTGGAACATGTTTTAAATGTAAATTTAAATCTCCAAGAATGTAAACTTCTTGACAAAGTTTTCAGAAATTGATATTACATTTGACAGGCTGGTGAGAAAATCTGATTGATCAGGCAGGAGGTCTATAGAAAACTCCAACTAAAATTGGTTTTATATTCGGAAGGAAAACGTCAAAGAATATATTTTCTATTTCATTAGAATAGATGTCTTTTTAATTAAAAGCTATGTCATTTCGTATGTAGCAGATAACTCCGCCTCCATGTCTATTTCTAGCAGAACGTAATAAAATATAATTTTCAATAAATAAATCTCTAGCCAAGACTGAATTATCCCACTTTGATTCAGAAAGACGTATAACGTGTGGTTTTGATTGATGAACAATCAATCGAAGTTCACTTATATTTGATAAAAGACTCTTTGTATTAAGATGTACAAAATGCAGGCCTTTTTTCTTGAACACGTCAAAATTAACAGGATCTATTTCCTCAATGTTATGGAAAGAGGAAGATCCATTATTACTTCACATTTTGGACTAATGTATTGTAGATGTTCTTTATTTTTATATCTGACTTACTCAGATTGGGCTATATTAGCACATTTTTTATGTGTCCATAATTCGCCGATTTTACATTGAAGAACGCTATGTCTAAGCATCACATTACTATCACATATAGAGTATGGATAATTAGGTCCCGGATATAAACTTATATCTCCTGATAATAATAGCAAATATTTTAAAAATAAATAATGATGTTTATACTTAAGTTTGGTTAAAGCTAACATTTGAAAATTTTGTTGCAACCATATATTGATGAATTCATTAGATATCTGTAGACTTTCTTCAGTAAAAAAATAATTTACAGATGTATTGACAGTATTTTGAGGTATTTTGAAATCACGAGAAATTACTATCATCATTAATTTTAAAGTATAAAATCTAGCTTTATATTTATTTTTGCTTTGAATACGTTTCCAAAATTTAGTAATTTTTAAAATAGTTGATATCTCTATAGATTTTGTATCGTAGCTAAAATTGTGCATGTCATATATATATATATATAAAAGGTAAACAGAAATAAAAAAGACATAGCGATAATTGTAGTGAGTAGTACATATAAATAGACATGAAAGGTTTTGTTGCAATGTCATTGAGTTAGACAGAAGATTGTGGTTCCCTGACGCACTAGTATAGTTTAAAAAATAGGTTGAAAATTAAAATATATGTGAGGTGAATAGAAATAAATATTTTTATAAGAAAAAGTGGCTGATGACTTTTCTTCCCGCCGAAATATTTCTCGTAATATCTCTGGAAATATTAAAATTTGCAAAGAGAACATTTTGGGACTCAATTGCAACACAAAAATGTTTTTATTACATCAGCATATTTAGATTTTTAACTATGACGTCATAAAAGAGAGAGGTTTTTGCCAATTATGCGATAAACAAAAAAATATTTTTGTTTTACCTTTATTCCATTTAATAGTTAGACGGTGTTCACACGTGTATTTTCGCACCGGGGTGAAACTCACACCACTTGCCTTCAATCTACTCATACTGTTCACACTCGTCAACCGGAGTGAAATATCGCCCCGGGATGATTTCACCCCACTTCTTGCCCCGGGGTGAAATTTCACCCAGGGCCGAAATGTGTATAAAAACAACGTGTGAACAGAAAATGATGTTGTCCCAGGGTCAAAAGCACGATAAGCAAGCGCAGTAAAAGAAATATTATGTTTAAATATATTCAAAAACAAGTAGTAAAAGAAACATTATGTTCAAATATAACTCAATGTACATTTAATAAGTAAATCTCTTTAGCTAACTGCTAGAAGTCAATGCCGGCCACTTTGGGAAGGTGAAGGTGTCAGAACGAAAGTCCTTAGGATTTCCAAAAGACAGGAAGGGTGCTACGTAAGTTAATAGTGGACATTAACTTCGTTTATTTGTTACATATTAATGCTGCTTCTTTTCTCTGTTTTGGTATGATTTTGTTCTGCAGCGACTGTACTTTTATACAGAAATGGCTTCTGCATAAACAATAAACAATGTACAGACTATAATAGAATAGATTTTGAACAATACAGAATAGAATGCTTACTTTGCGTATGTAGTCAGGTATCTTGTTTTCTTTCTGCGATGTCTAGCATGCTCTGGTCTGCATTTTTAAGTTGAATATATTTTAAAAACGTGGTTAAGAGTTGAACAAATTATCACCTGCGTGGAGCGTGCAGTTTCACTGCGTCTTTAAACTCACTCAATTTTTGCTCCTTTTTGTATACGTCCCAATCTCCATTGTAGTTTCTTGTGTTTCAGGAAAAAACTGACTCCAGTTCAACTGCTTCGTAAGCTCGCAGCAAAAGAACTTGTTGTTGGTGATGATGAGCTTAAAGCCGACGACGATGATATTGAAACAAACTGGCAGCAAAGAAAGAATACGGAATCAAGTAAAGAGACGAATGCTGAAGCTGACACAGCTACAAAATCATCAGCGAAATTAAAAGAAAAGAAGGCTAGATGGAAATGGATAGAATAAATGTCGGGGGAACTTGTTTTCCATATGCTGGACATTAAAACGAAATTGGACTTACAAGGTATTGATTTTGAGTCTAACTACGTACTACTGCTTTATAAGGAGTATCGTGAGAAAATGGTGGGCGACATCATTCGAGGCTACTGATTTTGGACCAACAGCTTTAAGCGAAAAAATTGATGGGATGTCTTAAGCACAACTGGACAGTTTCCGATTGAAACTATCCATAGAGAAGAAACTTACCAAAACTAGTTACGATAGAATAAAACAAAAAGTGAAAGATATACGTCAAGACTATCACAAAGCCGTGACAAAAGGAAGACGTTCTGGAAGTGGGAAGCTTGTATGTGAGCATTGGGATACCCTGAAGTTACTCTTTGGTGGCTCGCCTGCAACAAACGGGTTAACCAATTCTGTGTACCTGAATCTTCGACATCAGTCGAATATGACACATTTGTGTTTATTCAGACGATGAAAAGGAGAATCAAGAAGAATCAAATAACGACCGTTCAACAGATACTTCGGCCGCACTATCATTTCCTAAAAAAAGAACAGCGCCAGGTGCATTTTTGTTGATAATAAAGGAAAACAGTTGGAGAAGAAACTATCAGCCTGACAGAGAGACCAGGTATTCTTGAAGGTGGGACAGGATGACGAAAATACACGCCAAGCCACGGTGGACAGTTTGGTTACTGCAAAGTAAGATTCAAATAAAGCTCTAGTGAAGATTTCTGAATCTATAGCTTCTTTTGGGAAATCAATTGGTAATTGCTTAGCTTTGTTGGCAGCAGCTTTTGCAGGACAATCGTCGCAACAACACAATAATTACAACGGTCAGCAATCCCACTACAACCAGTCCAACCCGACCTCCTATTTCTCAGAAGAGAATAACATTAGGTATCAAAACTTGTAAAATCTAGTTGGAAGAATAATTGTCCGTGTGTTATTTTCATGTAATAGGGAGCAAAAAACGTTTACAAATATTATTCAGAAGACCTACAAATGGCATCCCGAATTTTGCTTCCTTGACAGGTGCTGCAAGAATAATTATTGTCGACATTTAGATGGTGCGAACAACATTGGTTCCTTCACCATACTTCACTGCGTCCAGGCTTGGTCCAATACCTCTTTTAACTCCGAACAAACCTCAAGATATAAAAATGAATAATGAAGGGTCGGTGGGGAGCAGCTATCATGTACAAGAGAAAAAATAAAGCTATATAGTAAAAAGCATGTAAAAATGATGAAGGAAAAAAACTGTACAATTTACGAGGTTTATCAAAACAGTTAACGTAGTATGTAGCCGATTCCTTTGCTGGAGTACCTGAATTACAAGCACGCCGTAAAACTGTAACAATACTGCTGTTACAGCCAATATTGATGATAAAAGTGACATGAGAAAAAATGAGGAAAAATACTCTTCTCGTGCATCGTTCATCCATCATGTTTTGCATACAAAAAGGAGTAATCAGGTTTGGACCGAGTAAATATAGTTCATCTCACCCTGGGGAGAGTTTCATGTTTGAACGAACATAAATTAACCCCGGGACGGTGTGAACGGGGACTTCGTAACAAAATATATTAAACATGAATTCGTGTGATAGTCATCGGTTAGCATAAAAAATTTAATCAAAATTAGTTAGATTAATTAGCGTGCCACAAGTAAAGGGTAAGATGAATTTCTAATTATGAACAACGCTAACTCAGGGATAGTAAAACCATATAACGTAAAACCTTGCATGCTTTCTGTTCCTTTTCTGGTGCAAAATCTGTACAACAAATTGCATAATATTATTAGGAAACATGGGATTATAGGCTACAAATCGGCATACTAGTATATCATGAGCAAACAAAACAGAATTTCTTCTTAACTATTACATTAAAAGTTTGCAAATTCTGCTGACGTCAACAATGTATCCCGTGACGAATTCCGCCATATTGGCTGCTGTTTTAATTTTTATGTTATATATATATGTATGTACCAAGTTTCGTTAAGAAATCGTTAGATGAAAATTATATTGCTTTTATATTTAAAGGTGCGGCAACATCGATAATGTGTAATTTGCAGAGAGAACTATTGTAACTTGATAAACGTCATACGTAAATGATTAACAATCCTTTGACCTTATAACGAGGCTAGGAAACAATAACATCTCTGGGAAGATCTACAGCAACAAAAGAGAGATTCCGCTAAGGTACTTGTCCATAAAGACTTTTAGAAACATTTAACTGATGCCAAACGATTGGAAGTTTCCAGAGAATGTCATGCATGTGAACAAGAGCTTTCACAACACAGTTTTTGTTCAAAGAATGTACAGCTAAGCTGCTTTCTCTTCTCAGTCAATTAGATTACACCGTCAGAGGTATACATAATTTTATTAGCAAAATAAAACGTTCATACTGGATATAGAAAAATTTCTTTTGATGTAAAATATTCATTCACTAATGTTCCTTACACGCTACATTTGTTATAATACTACGATGTGTCTGTTATAATAATGAAATTAATATCACCATTACTCGATAAGAAATGCCACTACACAAAGTATTCACCTCACCTTTGACAACAATATATATGACCAAACTGATGGTGTTGCTATGGGTTCACCTATAGGACCTGTTTTAGCAGGAATCTTATTGGTTGGACTTGAATTATATCTAATAATTTCCTACAACCTTAGTTAAAACACATACGTTATGGTTCTCATTGTAAAAATGGATATCTATACTGGGTTATCACACAAATTATTAAACAAGTAGAGAATGAGTTAAAACAACCTCTGAAAACAGTGGGATGGCACGCAGAAAATTCAACCTCTGATATCGTTTTTCATGTACTGAAGTTTTATAGTTGTAGTTATGTAACTTTTCCTAAAGTTTATTTGGCTGTCTGAATTCCGGGATAATTGATTTCTGGAGAGGCGGTAATTTTTGAATAATTGTCTAAATATTTATTTTATATATCTGCTACTATTGTAATTATTATATTAGTTATATGTCCTTTAACTTGTTTTAGAGAATTATTCTAACCTTTTTTTGCAACATGCTGTGTGTAATTTACAGACGAAATCTGTATTTTTTAAACAACTACTCCCAAAGATGGCGTCATTATTAGGTTACGTGTCTAAATAGATATATATATATATACATATACTGCTATCATACCCCAGAGAGTATAAGATCAAAAGATCAAAACGACGTATATTGTATTATTCTAACTCAACCGAGACGTTTCAATCTGATTTTGTCAGGAGATTTAGAGATCAATCCAGGACCTGGTTTACCTAAGCCAAAATGTAAAACATGTGATAAAACAGTGAGAATGAATCAAAAA
>JANTOQ010598344.1:0-10623 GCA_027564595.1 Bythotiara depressa
TAAGATTAGCCGGGAACCCTTTCTTATCCTGTGAGTTAATGTTCACTGCTATAGAGCCATCGATGTTCAAGCGCACAGCGCTTCTTGTTATTATTGTGTTGAGTAATAGTTTCTTATGATTGTAATTTTCTTTGTGTCAGTAAATTTATCTTTAATACAAGTTTACCATCCCATATTCATTTAGCTGTCGTATTAAATTGAAATCTCTTTAATTAAATTTGAATTATTTACTGGATAAATGTTCTCTGTTAGAATATATCGCGGTTTCGGCTAATTTCACTTATATTTTTCTCGTGAAAATGTGCATAAATTATTTTTTTCATAATCTGACCATCTGTCAGAAAATCGTTTGTCTCCCTTTTTTGCCAGTGTTATTGGTTTTATTTTTATTTTTTTATTTCCACTACAGCTGCGAAAAGATTTTCCTCCAAGTTTTATAATCATCAATTGATGAGTGCGCACTTCTTGCTGAAAACAACTTTAAAATGGAAGGCTCTGGGAACGAGGTTGCCAAGTTTCACACCGCTTTATACTTATATGATCAATAAAGAAAGGCAAGCGACAACATCGTTTATCCAAATAAATTTAAGTTCAGTTAAGTTAAGTTAAGACAAATGTTTTTTCGGCTCAAGAAAAACGATTACAAATGAAGCCCGATAAAATATCGTACGTTGAAAGCCTGTTAGTTTGTTCAACAAGTTCAGTCAAGGATCCCACCCAATCTTTAGCTACAATTCTGGCCATCAATTTTGGAACCTTTGGCATTTTATGCTCATTCGTGTGTTGGCCACTGTCCCTTCGCGTTCACTGAAGAAGTGCAGTCTCGTTTGCCTCCATATTTGAATATATTTTGGCATGGTGTGACGTTATAAGACTCGAAAATCTTTCAAATTTGGTAAAACGTCTAGGTTTCTGGCCAGACGACAACAAAGACACACGGTATCTCGTTAAGTTTCCTGCAAACAGATGCTTCTACTCCAGTTTAACCAACTTCCTTGGTTTAACATAAAGTTCAAAAAAACAATTTTAACACCTTTTTTCACAAATGTTCTATTTTGAGTGAATTTTTTAAATTAAATCAAAACTATCTTACTGAATAAATAACAATTTACTGAAAAAATAACAACCGTCTCTTGCATGACGTATATTTAGTACCACTTCCCGTGTATTTTTGTAACAGTCCATGACGTATCATATTTTGTGAAACAAGAATAAAAGACTCAACAATACATGTGAAGTAGTATGATTTATGTAATTATATCGATTTATTTTAACTACACGAACCCAACTGATCAGCAACAAATTACAGGATGAGCAACCCGGAGCTTTGACCACTCCTCAATTTTACTTCAGGAAAGAGATAAACCTTGGTCAAATTTACTATAAATATTATTTGATTTTGATAAGAGTAAGTAAGTAAGTAAGTAAAAAAAATAAAATAAAAAAGTAAGTAAGTAACGAAACGTTGTAACGTCCTTGGGGCATATCCACAGCACATAGTGGCTCTTCATCACTAAAACTTACCGCAAGAGATACTTGAAGCATTTCTCTAAATTGCCTTCCCAAGGCCAGTGTACGATCAGCCGATGGCTCCAAATGGGATGACAACGCTGGATTTAAAGCGCATCGGAGGGCAGAATCGATATCAATGTTCTCCGACCGCACCTGTTAAAAGCGAAGGTGCATACCACTACACCGCCGGCGCACCAAGAGAGCCATACAGTATTTACCCAAGTTAGTATGCTTTGGAATTGCAGTTTGTTAACCATATGACAAATGATACGGTATGCAGAAAAGGGTTAACGCATCCACCTTCATAAAATCTTTTAAACTCATAAGCGGGAAATCTTAAGTCCTACAATGTATAAGCATACACCCTAGTTATATTAAACTCCCCCATTGGAAACCTTTATAATTTGATGAGGAGCACGGAGGTCTTATAAGCTTTTACCAAGTTTATTTTACATTATATTTCCAACAATTAGCTCCCTTCTAAAAGCAAAATAGCAAAGAAATGACAAATGATTTAATTCCTTTCCCGGAACACTATGCACTAAATGGTTAACAAGTTTACAAATGGCACTTATGCGGAATCAGAATGATTTTTGTTTCTGTAAAAACAATAAGTAAATCCACATTTTTAATTAGCTGAAATTAAAATTTTGCTAAAACTCTTTTTAAAACAGTATATTTAGTTAAATGCATGGGATCTGTGATCTATGATCTATTTAATAATAAATTATCCATAATCATCTCAATTATTTAATGACTTGAAAATGTCTTCTTATTTATCATTTCAAAACACTCTCCTCATTTACAAACTGTCAATGTTAACATACAGTGTATCTAACATATGGAAACCAGCTAAGATTTCATAAACGATCCTTTCCATATTTTTAGTTGATTTCAAATTGTTAGATCCACACATCTAACTGAGTATGAAAGCAAAGATTTTCATGAAGACTTGACACAATAGGAAACTGAATCGTTACCAATGAAGGTAAGGATGTGCTTAAAATAGTTTTCTTGTTATTTTTACTGTTAACGTTGAACATATATATAATAATATATATTTATTTTATAGAATACTATATTAGAAGTACAACAATTGTAGAAAAGAATGTATCACGACTGGCTAAAAACACAAATTATGTGAATTTGTATTGCTGAGAGAGAGGGACGTTGATTTAACCAAGTAGATAATTATCTTATCATGTCTTTAGAATAAATGTTTAAAATATATTTGTAATGTCGTTAAACAAGAAATTTCAAAAAACTTATAACACGAACATTTGTTAATCCTTTGACAGCAGAAAGGATACGACTAACATGAGACGAAAATAATGCGTGGGTACTGGTACCTGCTTGTTCATAATTCGCAATAATTTCGCCGTTTTGTTTTACCTATGAAGCAAGGACATCCATGTGTATACACAACAAAATTATCTGATGTCGCTACGTATTATTTTTATCGCTTGAAAATGTTATGCTTTTCCGAGCTACTGTGTCTGACCAGACGGCCACAGAACATAAATATTTTTACGGGTGGTCCAGAGATTGAGAACGGCTCTTATTTTCTCTATATTTAATATGTTTCCATACGAAAGAACTGTTTATGGATAATAGATTTTCTTTAAAATGAAATAAATCTTGACAGTTCTGGGATTGCTCCAAACGTTTTCCTACTTCACATGGGCTTTACTTACAGTAGCCTCTTAATTGTTTTGGAGCTTATATGTCATATTAGCATATTTATTTACTTATTTTGCTTTTAAACACATTATGAACAGTGAATTATATTGTGTTTAGTTTTGTAAATAATGTATTTATTATTATATTTACTTAAGCAGATAGTTACTTCTTTTTCTTTCTATCTTACTTTTTTAAGGTTCTTTCATTGGTTTCTGTAAATATTTATTTACTCCCGTATGAGGTACACGACATTCGGTGAGTTTAATTTCACTCAATTTAAGTAACTAAAGCACCTTCATTGAATTCAATGAAGAAACATTTACTTCCTGTAAGAAATACATACCATTCAATGAGATTAATTTCACACAATGTAAGTAAATTCGATCTACTAACATAAAACATAGTTTAACAAATATTTGTATATTGACAGTCATGCAAAAACGGCGGTAAAAGTTTGTTTTGTTTACCTAATTGTTTACGTATGAAATTCCCTTAATACTTCAAAGTTACAAAATATTGTACTTCTCTATTCACGGTGGACCCATGGAATGGAAAAAGAATAGCACGATACCGCATGTTTATTCGCTCGTTACCAAGTGTCAACTCGCTCATTACTAACGCGCTCAAGAAATATAAAGTATACACATGATTTCTACGCTGGTACTGAAGACCAGTGTTCTGGCGTATATGTTGCTGTCTAAAAGGTGTGGTCACTTTTTTAATAAGCTTTCAACTCCGACAGCTTTAAATCATTTACATTTCACAATACTGTACCACATTTGAACAGCACATTACAGTCATCATTTGAGGCGCACACGTGGCCTATGGATTTTGCGAAGAGGCCGACATATGCACTGTTCCATGGATAGGACTCAAACTCGCAACCTCTGTATTGTAAGTCAAGCTCGTTAGCACTGTGCTACAGCTCACTTTTAACAATACTTTTATTCAATACTTTGTCCACTGTCATTCTCAGCTAGACATAACTTATCATCCAACGACGAATTGACAGTTAGTAACTAGCGAACAAACAGTGTTTCTATTCAAGTTAGGTATTAGCACCTTACAGACACTCACATACACAACACCGCACCACTATCTGACGAGGACAACTAATGTATATTGTCAGACTAGTAGCGCACACAACATATAACATATAGAAGGCGTGGCCCCGAGAGGACAGTAGGTGCCTGCACGTGGAAACGTTTCCCAACGTATCATCAGTAAACCTCTATACAAGATATAAATGTTTGCTCCAGCCGCGAATCGAATCGGGTAGTTCACATGTTAACCACTACACTACGGATCCACTCAGTAACGAGAGAATAAACATTTATTATAACTACTTAGTAACAAGGATTCGACAGTTAACCATATAGTGCCTGGAGTCCCAGAAATTATTCAAATCCGTAATAATTTATTTGCTGTTTTGCTTTTTCCAGTGCTGTTACTAATTGGAAATAAAAGGAGAGTTAAAGTTGGTAGAATGGGATAAAGTCTCCTAATCTTTCATAAATGTACAGGGTTACTATTAGGAAATGTACAATTAAGTAGGTGGCGTAGATAAACCACTGCGGGGGAGTTATACTGCTAAAATCTCTTAATGTCATGAATGTATGTATTCTGACAAAGAACTCTAACTTTAAACATTCTTTGGTCATCGTCAACTGTCTCTTAGATTAATATAATTGTATGCTAAGGCCCTGTTTACAAAAGACACAATATGAATTCATACCGGCTTGCAAATACTAACTGCGCAATTTCTAACTGCACATGTTACATATTTTTCTCTAAATGCGCAAGTACGTTTAGAAAAAGGCCTAACCAAGTTAGATTTATTGCCACAATCAAAATTATTAAATTAAATCAAGTTTTGTTACCCTCAGGTGAATGCCATTACTTGTTTGGTGTACGCTACAGTCCAAAGTTTCAAAACTACACCATGGAATTTCATTCCCAACTTTCATAATTTAATTTTCCTTCGACTAAGAAAACACTACAGAAATCTTCACTGTTATTGCTTCATTTTATAACACACCAGCACTGTATATATATTGGTGATGTAATAAGTAGATAGTTGTGGAGAAGGGAGTACAGTATAATATTTTAGTTTCTTATTTCACAATATCCTGTCCTTATTCGTTGAAAGTGCTTGAATATCATGTATATTTCTTTTACAATCTCAGTTTTCTTTACCCAAACTTTGTTGGCATCGGATAGCCTTTTTCTATAATCCCATGGTCTCCAATCATCTTTAGCAGTAGTACCAAATTTCTTTTTAAGATCGTTGGTGTCTATTCGTGAAAGATTTGCAAACGTTGAAAAATAAGTAGCTGCTTTGGACAACTCGCCTGCTAAGAAACATAACATGTTCATATCATTAGGCAGCTCACCTAACTTAAATTCTACTTTATGATTTAGAATTTAGAATATAATTTTCTCTAGGTATTTAATGTCACTGACAAGTTTCAAAATAAAGGTAGGGACAACTGTTGAGCTTTCATCCACATCAGCACCAAAATGTTTCTGAACTACATTGAGAAAGGAAACTAAGATAGACATGACACTTATTGGAGCTCCGTCTCCCCCAATAGCAAGTAAGAAAAGAAATGAGTTTTGATTCTTTTTTCGAATTTCTACAAATATTTTTAACTGGTCAAACCGATTTTCAAAAACTAGTAAATAAAGCTTTGCAAGCCCTAAAATATACTCTGCGGAAATTCTATAAATTACTTTTATATCTTCCTTGGTTGATGACTGGCTTACATTTTGAATCGAACCAATATCCACTCCATTAATTGTTTTCCGCTAATTTTTTATATGTGACATAGTTAGTGACATGAACATTTTCAAAGGTTGCGTTTTAATTTTCCTTTCTTATATTAAAATATTTTGCCTATTCCATTACTTATGGCTGTAGTATTATTTTCTCCTTATACATTTTGCTTTTGCAGGTAATGTGGCTGGTTTGCTCTTACGTTTTAAACATTTACTACAGGAAATATTTAAACCAATTTTGCTCTTTTTGGCACTTTCAACTACACGACATTCACTTTCTGCAATTAGAATTTGGTTTGATATTGTCTTAATTTTCTCATTTTTATGATTTAATCTACGTTGTTGATTATTCAGTGTTATTGATATTTCTTTAATATCTTTATTTTTACATTTGATTAACTGATGTTTTAAGAAAATAATTTCGTTTTCCTCTGCTAATTTATTTTCCACATTTTTTATAATTTTAAAGTTGGACTGATATTTTCCAAGATAGCTGTTTTTACGGTTTTGTGCCTTGGAGCCCATTGGAGGCATAACATATATACATATATTACATAATACAATTTCTATCAACTACAAACAACTACATATTTGTTTTTAACAAAATAATTAAGTCTTAACCTTATTCAGCCTAGGCTTTTTGGGGCGGTTCAGGACTAGGTGGGGGGGATTCCGCTCCCCCCACTACCCGCTCCGTAACCTTTGATATGGACATGCAATAACAATATAACTTCGCGCATAAATATTTGGGGGAAATACAAAACTTTTGGTCAAAAAATTATTTTGGTGACGTCATCACTGTGCTGATGACGTCATCAAACACATTTTGGCCTATTTGTCACCAAGAAATTTGAAACCGACTTTAAATGTTCCAAAATAAGCCTGGCGGTGTTTTATTAATCAGAATTAGCTTATTTGACTACTATTTCTGATTTCCAATCAAAGTTATCTTTCCAACGGTATATAATACCATGACGTCGAAAAATATTTTTGACCACCTGCTGAGGATCTAATTCCAACGGAAGAACCGTTATTCCAAATACTAAAAAATTTTCATCACCTATTTCCAAATAAATGTTAGTAAAAGTCACCAGTAGTTCAAAAGTTATTTTAGGCGAATAGCGTTAAAATAAGGCAATATATTTTCTTGTATGTCAGGATAGCCGGCTTTTCTGTGGACACAACAACTGCTGTTCTGTTGCCAGCACTATTTGTCTTCTTAAAAAGTTCGTGTTCGTCACATGTACCTCGAGTAACTTGGGAGATGTGATGTTTCAATGAACCAAAATGCACAAATTTAATTAAGTATGTTGTTGTTGTTTTGGTCTTTTTGTCAGCGACAGTCTCTATAGTTAGACCAAACTCTGTTTGGCGCAACATAAACCTTATACTTGGTGAGTTATTGGTATGATTCCATATAGGTCTATATTAAATAAGAACAGACAATTTAGATTCAAGAAATAATTATGACTGATTTGGTATATATGTCATATATAAATATAAAGTTTTACTATTTTATAAGGCCTTTATCATAAAATTGTCACATGGTGAAAACACTTTTACACAAGTGAATAATTTATACCAACGAGGATATTCTGCCGGTACCATCAAAATAGTTTTTTGTGAAAGTTTTTATTCCGCTGATAGTTATTTTTAAATTTCTGAATAATGGAAACAATATTCACAAACACGAAAATCAAGAAGACTCTGGCTCCAATTTAAACTTCATATAAAAAAAGGCTGAAAAAGAGGCGTGAAATGATTTCGAACAAAAGACCTAGCAATTGTGAGAAAAGATCACTACACCACCTCAACAATCGATACAAAACAAAACTTAAATAGCTACGATTCAATCTTGCAAATAAAAATTAGTGACAGTATGATAAACACCAAATTTTGAAGCTTCAATGATGAGTCATTCTCAAACCACATCCTATCGATCACGAAACATATGTACTAGTGGACTGTGGATTACTGACACATGAAGTAAATTTAAACAAACAATAAATGAACTATAATTACATGCATGTATAGAGGTAATCCTAACGCAACCGTTTAACGAGGATAGTCCCCTAAAGGTCGGTGGGACATGTTTCCCAAAACTCGGTGGTATATATATACCATAAATTGCTTAGTTGTACATGTTCCTTTATAAGTTGCTAGAGGTGCACAATTTAAATAGTTTTGAAGTGGAAAACTACTGCCGGAAATGTATTAGCCGGACGGTAGCGGCAAAATATTAAAATGACTATTTTAAAATAATTTTAATATAAAACTATCAATTTTAATATAATTAAAATTATTACTATTACTATTACAGTACTGGCAGAATATCCATAACGAATTTGCTAACTACAGTCAACTCTTATAAAATTCCAAAAAGGTAAATTGTCCAGGTATATAGCTCTCAGGCTAGCTATATATTATAGGCTAGCTATACTGGTATATAGTATAAAATTATATCTAAAATTATATGGCTGTTATGAAAAAACATTGCTAGCTATATATATATTCATTTGGTAGAGTAGCTTTCGCCTATCTGCCGTAAAATTGTCCATTAGCAGCCATATTCTTTTCTGGGAAACAAGCCATATCTACCGATCATACTCTCATAAAACCGTGCTGCGGTTTTCACACTTTTAGGCTGTTTTGTACCACAAAAAGTTAAATATGGTTAGTACTAGATGATATTAAAACCCTGTGTAAGTTTAAAACCATACCATGCATAAAAAACAAGACATCAATACTGACGCTAAGAGACGTTTGGCTGTGGTGATGCTCACTTCACCCTGGTAGAATGTGGATAATATTACGGCCAACGACAACTCGACTGAACGGATATCAATCTAGTCTTAGCTAGCTACCCACGTACTGATAGCTTCGAAATAGATAACCCAGTGCAGTAGCTTAGCTATCCATATCTGCCAAAGCTGAACTCCGTGATTATCTACTAAAAAACAAACCAATTAAGTACCTAAGTAACCATCGACAATTCCTGACGTCACTGACTCATGGCATAAAAAATGGCGACCAGTAAAAATTAAAAATGGCCATTTTTAAAGTTATGTTGTTAGCCAAAAATGCAATCTAACTAAAACGTAAAATTATGAAAAGCTTATTTAAACATTAAAATACGCAAAACAATCTTTAAATAGAAACTTGGCTCGCCGTAAACGTGTTTCTATAGACCTCAAAGTCATCACTATATTAAGAAAACTAAGAATAGGGTTGGCAAAAAATCAAGCATTTGTTTTGATATTAACCATCCCCACACAGCAAATTGTCTTCCACGTTTTTTTGGCAACAAGATTAATAAATAACCCAGGGTTAACATGAAAAATTATGTACAAATTCCATACCAGATGTGTAATGTTGGCAAAATATCAAGACTTTAGCATTCACTTCAAACGGGCCGTTTGTCTGCATTATCGGTCCGAACACGAAGCGCAATAAGATGTATAATTTCAGGTCTTTTTGTGCCCGCCGTGAAAGTGTAAATCAGCCTCGAAAACGGTTCGTAGCATAAAACGTGCGGTAATTTGACGTTTCACGAACTGTTGAATGTAAAGCTTGCTGCTAACTAAGTCGTCGATTGGATGCCATCTTTAATATGAAGTAAAAGCATGATTTTGTCTCAAATTAATGGTTATTATTCTTATATGTACAGTATAAACTTTTCTAATTCGGAAGTAAAGCCCAAGTACGCTACGTGGTCTCTGTAAACTGCAAATAACATTTTGTATTAGTTTTGTAGCGCTTTCCCGTGGTCTGAGATGTTCTTAAGAAACGTTAGTAAACTTTAGTATAAGAGACATGGTACCAACAATGCAAACTTCATGAGGACCTCGTAAAAAATAAGGAGGGAAGAAAAGGATTAGCTACTGGCTAATTTGTCTAAGTTAGTGATTAATAACTATACTCACCCAGAGAAACCTATCGTATTGTTTGGCAGAGAACGCCCATCCAAGTGATGATATGGACCGTGTTTCGTTGATAGCAATTATTAGCAAGATGATTCCTCAACGATGACGAGAAGAGTTGATAATAAACGAACCCACTCCCAAGAAAGCAGGTTGATAAACCAACCAAAACATGCAAAGCCACGAAAGATACGTTGTTTGGGCGAGCGAACCCATGGTGAACCGGATGGTAGGAACTGAAGAAGTTGATGTTACCAGCGACTACTGATCAGATAATTGAGAGCCAACAGTGGCTCTGGATGCCAAGGTTAGGGCCAAGGTTAGTGGGTGGAAAGCTATTTCATATTTAGGACTTAGCCTTTGGAATAAACTACCTATTAGCACAAAAGCTGCCAATACTGCTAATAATTGTAAATATAAATAATCGAAATACTATTTGATTGAACTTAATAATAAGCACAATTGTATTTTCATTTACTATTAACCTATATAGATTCTTCCAGTCTGGCTAGTAATTTTGATGAATGTCTTGATGTATTTTGTTAATATGTGGGACAACTTTTGGAAATACAGCTAACTGGAAATTGTGTTATCCCGGCTAATTTTAATGATGTATTTATGACATACTTGAGTTTCTATATTTACATTTTGGTTTGAAAACATTTTTATTTAGTTTTAGTAACTTGTAATGTATCTTTTACAGCGAATAAATACTTACTTACTTACTTACTTA
>JANTOQ010598455.1:0-10623 GCA_027564595.1 Bythotiara depressa
CCCCAGGCCGAATAGGGTTAAAATCCAATCATTTTCTTATTGCATATTAGAATAACCAATCATAATTTAGTTTAAACAATTTGATTGAATAAATTTATTTTCTAAAGATGATTGACAGGACCCGTGTATTTTTTAAGTTATAGCACAATAAAGTGTGGTATACCTATTTAGAAACTATTCAGACAACACCTTTTAAGAATATCGTGGTATAAATATAAATAAAGTTCGTAAGAACAAATGTGACATTCGAATAAAAATGCACAAGCACGAAATATGCTGTTTCAATAGAGGTGCAGGAAGGAAGTCAAGACCTCGCCGATAAAGTAAAAATTGTATTAGATATATTTTATGTTATTGATGTTCTAAGAAAAATACAAAATATAAACCATCAAAAGAAAAAATATATGCTTATTCCAAGAAATTAGATAAACATATTGATTATACAATATTTACGTTTTATAAAAAACAATTATTAGACATTTCCCGAATTCCACTAAAGATTTTCCTTGGTTTTTCTGAAAACTGGATTTCAGATTCGTGTTTCTCGTCCAAATATATGCCGGTGTGGAAACTTCAGAACCGTACGGTAAATAGAAATGTTGTTTTGGCTACGCCACCTCCACGGTCAAAGCCTACTTATATTCGAACTTGTCATGTTTCGCCTCGTTCTGATGCAAAACCTTATTTTTCAAATAGCTATAAAAACTTATGTTATTACTGTATGGTTCTGAAATATTCAGCTTAGATATATTTTGGGACAAAGTATCTGAATTTTGTCTGAAAATCCATTTTTTCACGAAACTGGAGAAAACTTTCGTGTGAGGACATTTGTCACGGTTATGACGTCAATTCTGTATTTGTCTGTAAACAAAAAGTTTATTAACACGCAGCGTAAAGATGGACAAGAATCGTTATTTGTAAATCATTTACAGACTTTCTGCATATACATAATGATGAAAAGCAGCCAACTATGCACGTCACACAAATGAAATATTACCGGTAATTAAAGCATCGAATGAAAACTTCATCGAAAATATAGACACGAAGCAAGATAACAATTCCGTTGCTAGACAGATACCTCTTCTTTTTACTATAAATATATCTCTTCTTTAGAAAGAATGTTATCTGATTTGAGATTGGTACTTGTGTGATTAAGACAACGGTGAAGCTTTAAGGACAATTATTTCAGGGAGGAAAAGGTATGGTAAAGCATATGCAAGGAAAGGAATTGTCTGAAAAATTATACCACAAACACAATGTTTATGATTGAGCATTTTCCGGATCAAATATTAAGTGTATTGTATGAAGGACTATTCTAAAACTTGCATTAGGAAGGGATTTCCCGACCACATCATTCTCCACGTAGGAACTAACGACCTAAACTCAGTTCATAATGTAGAAATAATTGCGAAATCAATAGTGGATATAGCTAAATATTTGAAATTACATTTAAACTCAACAGTGTTGATCAAAATAAATAAATACATAATATTGATAATTATATTTGTGATATCTTTGATTGGCGAAATACAGGAAGCACTTTTGTGAATGTTATTACAAATAATACACATATTGTCCCTTCTTCATACGAATTTTCATTGGAGGACGATAACATAAGATCATCCCCAAATGAATGTTTGTCCTGGTTTGTCAGAAATAATTTTAGTGACAAATTCCATTGCTACAATTGTGGATTCTTTTGAAATTTTGAGAGATGTTATATTAATTAAAGCCCGCTAGGATAAATCATATTACTAGACGTAATACTTACAGGAATCCGTACATAGCTGATAAGTGGATTGGGCATCTCCCGCGATCATCTAGCGAATTGACAGTTCCATGAGACGCTTCGCCTAGCAATATTACAGCCTTGGCTTTTCCAGACTCTGCTGCAAGATGTAGTGCTGTTTTTTCATCGCTATCTTTAAGATCAGCTCGTGCGTCATGTTGCAGTAATGTTTCGATCGCCTGAATAATCATCGCAAAAAATGGGAATGCATTGTAAGCAATGTGTAAGGTTGCCACATCAATTACAGCTGTCCACAGCTCACAATTCATCACGGCAGTTATAGACGATACATTTGAAAATATAAGTTGGAAATCGTCTATTAACATTGCATTGCATTATTTATTTATTTTAAGAACACGGTTTTGCGTTGAAACGAAACAGGTTAGTTTAAAATACGGAAGGCTTTAAAATACCAGAAATAAACGTCCGATTTTTCCTTTTCAATAAACATCAACTGCAAAATGGTTAAGCTTGTAGCGGTCATTCCGCCCCTAGTTTTTCATTAAATTATTATGGTTTCTAATAACAAGCTTAGAATACGAAGTAGGTATATTCATTAATGGATGAATACAAGCATGTTCATAGTTATCATTTTAAGGCTATTATTTGAAACAATGTTTAAAATTTATTATTGATATTTTTATTTTTTATTACCTTTATATTTCCTATTGCAGCAGCATAGTGCAAAGGTGCTCGATAATACTCATCGCAATTGTCAATCAAAACATCAGCTCCATTCTTTAGTAACACTTGCAGTGTATCGAGATGTTGTTCTTCTACTGCTATGTGCAGGACGGTTCTCGAGTTTACATCAGTCAGGCAAATATTTGCCCCTTGCTTTAAAAGAATGCTGACTGTTGCAGTTTGGCCTTTCCATACAGCACAGTGCAATGGTGTGAAATGGTCTCTATCTATAACGTCCACATGTGCGCCTTCATTGAGTAAGAATTCTATTGTCTCGATCCGGCCAATTAAAGACGCTCTATGGTAGGGAACGCACATTACGTAAAATAGCTACAACAAATTTGCATAAGAACATTTCATCTATACTCTCCTTTGTTGAGTAGAAAATCAAAAACTAAAATATGTCAAAATATATCAAAATCGGAGAAGCGCATAAAATGATATTGCCTTCAGTAATTCGATGAAGAAATGTTTTTAACCTACCTGTGAAAACATACGTGGGATTATATCAAGCGTTAGTCATTCGTCCGAAGCTATAAGTCAGCAGATCATAAGTATCTATCTGAATTCTAAACATTCACTTGAATAAATATCTAACATCTCAGAGGATTGAAAGTGAGAAGATTTGTTTTTGTTTATCAAATAATTCATACATGTTTTGTAATGGTAGCTAAAAGCACCTGTTATGCGAATTTAAACATGTTATGTTTCTATGAATGATAGCTAAGTTGAGCAATAAGAATTGAACCTAAGTTTGTTGTTAAAATAGTACTGTCGTTAATGTTTGGACCTACTTATTTCTCCAGACCTTCCTTTACAAGTTACATTGACAGTGTTTCTCTGGATTTCTTTTGTTGATATATCAATTTATCTCATCAACAACTGCTATATTTGTTCAAATAGTTGTATTTTCAAGTTGACTTTAAAACATTTTATTACTATCATGTTCTGTAGAATGGCAAACTTTGCATTTTATGTTTGTTTGTGTTCATATTTTTATCCATATTATTTCTACGAAACCGATCAGTTTGAGCCTAAACCGATCCCTCGCGGTCACGTGAGAACATTGAAATGGCCAATCAGTATTGCCTTTTTTCTGTACTCCCGTCTTGCAATAAGATATTATACACTTATACTGCCTATTTTGTCTTAATTTATGGTATTGCACAATCTCCCTGTTGGAAAAAGCATCATTTAACAGTTAAGTCGATAAATAACTTGTGATATTAAAGTACTAAATACTATTAACCCTATTAGGCCTGGGCTTTTGGGGGTTTCGAGACTATAAATAGATATATAACCAAATTTGGTACATACATACTCCTAACCTATCATTTGAAACTAAAATGGCGGTGTTAGTCAGTCACGTGACTTTTGCTGACGTCAGAATATTTTTGCAACACACCAGCAAAAATTGCATTTTTTGACATTTTTCATTAGTACGTTATAAAACGGGAGTATATACACTATATTTTCATCAATTTTATCTATTTTTATATTTATCTACATAACATTTCCGATCTAATGATACATAACATGATAAAACATTTGTACGTTTTTGGTTCCACCACCTGTCACAAAATGGGCCAATGCCGAAAATGAGCAGGTATTTTTCAAAATATTTTTTTACAGATCTTCCAAGTAAAAAATTTGGGGAAAAATCACAAAGTTTCATAGCCATCCGACCACTACAACAAACGTTATCTCAGGAAAATGAGGAGTGGGAACAATTTCCCCCCTCCCACCCGGCCCAGGCCGAATAGTGTTAACGAAATGCTACAAACAACAGAACGTACGTCGTGATGGAACCACCACTCTCGTTCCAATGGGATATCAATTGTCTGGAACAAACATTTATTACAGAGACAAAAACTCTGGAGATAAAGTACTATATTTACACTAGATCACTGGCCTCCTCATTAACTTAAGAGTAAAATTTATTTTACCAGCAGTTAAAAATAGAGAATAGAAATGTCTTTCTTACTGTCAACGTTTATAGTGAAACGTCTCTTTATACCTGACAGAGCCAACATGGTTCAAATGTCATGTAAAAGCGGTATTTGTTTGTTTTTGGCGGCGCATCCGTTTTCAAAACTTGAATAAACTTCTTTATATTTGAATTTGTGGGAAAGCTACATTGATTACAAATGGCCAGGAAAGGTGCAACAACGAATTCGTTTTTTGACGGAAATTCGCTTTATATAAAAGAGGAAAATGAATTTTTGATGACGTAGTATAAGTTATATTAATCTCCAGTTCTTATGCCAATCAAAGCAATCAATTGTAGCGTGAAAACGAGTTAATTTTGTTGGTGGATTGTTTTGATTTATCTCACACGTACCACGCAAAGCTAAAGTACATATAACATGTAGAATAGTATCACCTGTGCAGTGGAGTCATTTGCTCTTCATCTCGGACGTTTATACTGGCATTATGAGAAATAAGAAGACGTTGAATTCCAATATTGTTGCTAATCGTAGCCAGGTGTAAAGGAGTAGACTTAGTATTGGAACAACTGTTAGCATCAGCTCCCAAACTCAGCAACATCTCCACAGACTTCTCATGACCAAACTGTGCTGCTAAATGCAATGGAGTTTTCTGCTCATTTGTTTTGATATTAACTTGATCCGATAGCGTCTGAGACGTTTTCATAGATGACTTGTCTTTCTTTTTCTTCAATAGAGTTTCTGTAGCTACAGAAAAACAACATTAGTCAACGTTAATATCAACAGCAATTAATAAGTTGTGACACTACTGGGTACATTACCAGCTACGTCTTCCTGCGCCTTATAGTCTGTATCAAGGAGTGTGTGGAACTTTTAGTAGCTAATTCACTTCATGATTGTGTGGTAGTACTTTAAAAAATTAAATAAAGAAAATGAAATGGACCCCACGAACATGCACCAGTATTCAACTTGGTAACATACTCCTATGCAGAGGTTTAAGTCATTTCAGGAGAATATCTAAAGGTGGATCTCCACTTTGGACGCTTTTCGCAGCAGGTAATTAATTAAATTTTTATGCAAGAGCGAGCGGTCGCTTAGGGAGTAGGCTCTGAGCCTACTCCTGAAGCGTCAACGCGCGACACGTGACATCAAATTTAAAAACAAACGTTGGTCGCACGAGCGCGCGCTCAAAAGTGCCCGTAGTGGAGATCTTCCTTAAATAACATAAACGCGCCTTTACGAAGAAATTTCGCTTGAAAATTTTTAAACCTTTCGGAAAGCGTTAGTCTACAGAAATATAAAAGTAATTCGTGTTTGAGCGAGTATATATATATGCTTCTGATTTATAAATTTAATTGTTTACCGGAACCAAGCAAAATTGTCAACAAATGATGTTGTCCATGTGCCGCTGCAAGATGAATTGGGAATTGCCCTTCAGCGTCTGCAGCACTAACATCTGCTTTCTTTTTCAGGAGGAGTTCCACCAATTCTTTATTTCCTCCAATAGCAGCCATGTGCAATGGAGTGGACTAAAATCACAAATTAGAATGATGAGCTCTCTAGATTACACATATCCAGTTAACAAAAGACATAGTTCATTCACAAAATAAAATCCTTTATTGCATTTTACCCCCAGTGTATAATTGAGAAAATGTTCATTTTGCCTTTTCCAATAGGTTATTTCCTGGAAATTGAAGTTAAATTTAAGTTAGTAACAGTTGATAAAAGATAATCCCTCCTGCTTCTTTCAGTAATAGTAGTTTACTACCATTATAATGTACACCCTAAATGATAAACAATTTCTATTTCCTTCCTATACATCGTTCCTGAAATCTATCCCATTGTATCTGCGGCAAAGAACGGACAATATGAGATGTGCGCAGGTTCGAAAACGTCATCTGTTCCCATGATGGAAACGAAGTATCAGTGAGAAGCAAGCACTGAGGAAAGTATATTTATAATAGTTTTTCCGCTAACTTATCAAAATAGTTTTAGATATGACTGATCTAGAATATTCACAACAGATTGAAGATTTATTTCAGCTTCACAAACTGTGCTGGAATCTATTTTTCAAAATCTGCAATAGAAACAAAGAAAATAAATAAGCGGCATGTCAAAGGTCATAGTGACAGTTTAATGGACTTTGTAGTCACAGTGCGGAAGTTGCTTTCAGTTACCCCCAAAGTGTTCTGAAATGATTGTTGGAAAAGAAAGCCTAGGAGCACTGCAAGCCTCAGGAGTAGACTAGAGACAAACAGAGATAGGGACCTGCTATTACTGGTAGTCTTTTATTGAATATCCATAATCCCTCTCAATACTCAGACAATTCTGCCCATAGTTCACACTGTTCACCTAACTTATACCAGATCATAGGCAGCTGTACAAGAGGATAGACAATCTTTATAATACTCCACCAGCAGAAAAGGCTAAATTGGAGTTAGACTCCTTTACTCAGTTAAATCTGGAATTGTGTCTGCTGACAGCGTCAGTCCGCAATTGGCGGCAGAGATTAATAATATTTATTCCCGCAAGCTTTCTGATGCAAAGCCCAAAATAGGCTCACCGAATACCATTAACCAAATTACTGTGCATAAATGTTACCCTGAAATAAACAAAAACCTTTGCATTTCTGACATTCTATTTTTCCTATCATATGATTGGATAATTATCTGCTCTATTCCAGGGAAGGTGGTACTCATAATCTGCCATTGCTCACTTTTTTAGATAAAGGCATGGATCTCATTTCTTTTAACCCTATTAAGCCTGGGCTATTTTTGATCGGTGAAAGCCTGGGGGGGGGGGAGCAATTTTTTACATGGTACAAATCTTAATATATCTCTTGATCTGTATGGAATTAAGCTTTGGAATTTTTAGCAGAGTCGCTATGGACTATGTCTTGACAATTAGGTCAAAATATTTGACACATGACGTCATAACAGGTGCTACTGACGTAAGCAATTGATATGGGTTTTTTCGGTGTTTTTATAGTTAAAAGGAAATATTTTCTAAATATATAATCATCTGTGCTACAAACATAAGTATATATGTTATAATCAGTCCCTCTATTGTTAAACGTTTTGGAAGACATTACCCCCCTGACAGGTGGAATTTAAAAAAAAAAGTTTTTCGTCGTTTTGCTTCTTGTAGAGACGTAGGAAAAGTCACAAAATTTCAAGTTAATAACTTTATGCGATCAAAAGTTATTATTAAAATTTTAATTTTCCGCGGGAAATAAATGACGCCCCGATAAATCGAAAACAAAAAAAATCGTTTCACATCAAACAAAAGATGTAAAGAAAATCATTTTCCTCCCATGTAGAAGTTTACATCTATGCAATGCAAGAATACATCTGCGTAATGCAAGAAGAAGAAATAAATTCCCGTTATGTATAATCAAATCTCACTGTCGCTTATGTAACATCCATACGGAAACAATTCATCATTATCATCGTGCCCAAAACTAAGTGCATATATATCTTCTGGAACGACATAACGAGGTACCAAATGACGTTTATCATAACATCAAGGTACCAAATGTCGTTTATCATAACAACATAGCAAATGAACCAAAAAAAGCTATTCAAGAAATCTACATAAATGATGATATTGAATAGAATACATTTTTGGAAGGGAATCTGGTCAACTAACACCGAGTTTAATGATACAGTGGTTAAATAATATTGTAAGAGCGAGCAAGAAAATAATTACAGCATTACCGAAAAAGTATTAGATAAGGTACTCGTTAAAATGCAAAATGGAAACGCCCCTCACCATAACTTAATAATTAGATGCTGGTACAAACAGATACACTTCTGCAGAGAAGAGCTAATATCTTTATTTAATCAGTGTACGGAAGGTGAACATGAAATACCACTTTGGTTTTTGATAGCAAGAACGTGTCTTCTACTCAAGAATAAAGATACACATACAGCTAAACACTATCAGCCAATTTCCTGCCTAAACATTATGTATAAACTATATACTAGTTGCTTAAATGCATCTTTACAGGACCATTACAAAAGTACCACAATTGTGACACCTGAAAAAGTGGAGGATGTGTGAAGATGTGCAGAACAACCTTCATAAATCAAAATGGCGCTGGATGAAGTTACAAAAAATCGTCGCAATGTAGTAATTGTGTTTCTAGATTATCAAAAGGCTCAGTGCCCCATTCTTGGTTATTCGAGTCACTTCGAAGTACCAGCAAATATTATAAATGCCATAGAATCCCTAAGCAAATCTTTGGCTACTTCCTTCAGCCTGTCTGGAGAATCTCAAATAATTACAACAGACCAGATCCATTACTTCAACGGCATTTTCCAAGGAAACAGTCTATCAGTACTATATTTTATACTTGCGATGAATCCTTTATCATTTCTTCACCAAAGTTGCAAAGGTTACCAACTAGGACAATCTGGGTCACGTGATACAAATATAAGCTATTTATTTTTTGTTGACAATTTAAAATTGTTCGCACATAATTTAAACTATTTAAAAATCCAATTGGATCTTATTACGTAATTTTCTCGGGACATTGGTATGAAATTCGGGCAAACAAAATGTGCTTATCTAGTCATTGAAAGAGGAAAAATAAAGAACAACAACAAAATCTTGAAATAAATAAATAAATAAATGGAATCAAATTTGAAACGTTTAAGTGAAAGTTATCAGTATTTGGCCAGGATGAAAATCTTTCATATGACGATACAGCTAACCAATACAGGGAATGGAGAATAAAATAAGAATCTTACTCTGCTATTATCTTTTGCGTTCACATCAACCTTAGTAGACGACAACAACTTCTGACATATTGTGGTATTTCCTCTTCTAGCAGCGAAATGAAGTGGTGTTTGACCATAACTGTTTATTATGTTCGTTTTAGCACCATACAGTAGTAACACTGTGGCAGCATCCGTGCAGTCATATCTGAAACAATACAATAACAATAGAACTACGGGTTTTTTAACTCTGATAATATAGTTTGAATATTGGAAGTTAGTAAAATTGAGGGTAGACCATTAACCCCCATCTATTTTTAAATTTCTTCATGTAAACCTTTATATAATTTTATGAACAACGAATAAATCACTCACGGGAAGAATGAGTAATGAGCGTTTTAATTCCTAATGGGAACAGGGCCTATAAGGTTAAGATATACTTACCACTTTCTATTCCCCAGAAAACATTTGAAATGAGAACATTCGGTTCATACAATTAGGAAATTTACTAAAGAACAATCAGGTGTCTATTTCACTATTAAAATGTCAAATTAAGTTACATCCGCCGTATTCAAAATGAACAAGAACAAGGAGAAATGTTTATCTAAGAGTTTGAATATCCGTGTTCAGTCGATAGTTTACTGTTTCGAGTCCCATCAAGCTATATTGCTGTGTACAACCTTTAAATAAAAATCCATACGTCATGTTTACGTGTTAGTGTTCACCACAAATGAGTCCAGGAATGCAATAATGTGCTCCTGGGGTGCAGATACGTGCTATTCACTTGTTTGTAAAGCGCACAAAGCTAAAATCTTAGAAAAAACAATTTCCACAAAGGTCTACAGGCCGGTACACACGCTACGACTTTTTAAAGATTTTTCTCTTAAGCAGGTATTTAAATAACTCTATGTCCTAAAAGTTAACTTTTAAGCCAAAATACGCCTATTTATGCTAAACACTCGTATCTTCATAAATAGTTAATTAGACCTATCAGATATAATTTTATATCTTGAGCTCGTGCTCTATGCGATAATCGAAATAAAACTTGGAGGCGTGTTATTCTTGTTATGTGTCCTAACAAGAAGAAAGAATATGTTTTCCTATAATTCCTGATATTGTTATCAGATTGCCATATATACCTAATATTTAACGAGGGATTCAAGTTAAAATTCAATTTTTTAATGAAAATAACTAGAAAAATAATGGAATAACATATAATTATCTTAAGTGTACTCATTTTCGCGACTTTCACGGAAAAATAAATATCGCGATATTATTTTTACAAAATAATATTTTTTCTTATCACACATCGAAAAATATATTAACAATCGCAAAGTCGTACAACAACTTACCGCCAAAAAAAAGTTGAAAATGAGTAGTCACGATATCGCGAAGACTGCTACATTTAAGTTATAGAAGCGTGTTTGTTTGAACTTACTTGATAGCAATGAGAAGAGCTGTATTCTTATCTTCTCCCAGTGCATCC
>JANTOQ010598566.1:0-10623 GCA_027564595.1 Bythotiara depressa
TAAAAATAAATGTTTGCAAAGAGAGATTAATCTTTTCTAACGTTTGTACTAACTGTTACTAATGGTAACGAACATTTCCCCTTCCTTTTCCGTGTTATTTTGTAAGAAATTACAACTTATTGTAATAATTTACAAGACTATACCAAGAGAAAAGTAAACAAACTCGCCTTATGAGACGTAATCAGCTGCAATCTTAAGCATTTCTTTGTTTTCAGATTATCTACCCGTAATAAAGTTTGAAACGTTGTTTCTCAGAAACGTTTTATCGTGCTATTCCCTAACTTTGAAGAGTGACAAGGTACAAGAGAAATCCTGGAAAAAGTTGCCTTTGAATCTGTGATCAGTGATCTCATTTTTTCTTTAAATTGTTTTGATCGCGAGATATAAACGAATAAAGATGGGCGAGCAAGTTTTTCAAACATTTTTATGTGTATGTAAAACGTTTTCTTGACTTTGGAGTTCAGAACATCAGCTTTCCAATGATATGATTTTCAACTAGAAAACACGAGGCCGTTGTACCTTTTCACTCTTCGAACATTGACAGGTAAAAAAGAGTTCGAACATTTATTTCTTCTTTTAACTAAAATATGAATTAATAATATTATGACAGTTGGATAGGTCATTTAGTTAGCTTTTCAAAAATATATACTTTTATTACCTGAAAATGCATATATGAAAAGATATTAATGATTTTCTTAACCCTATGCTGAAAGTCAGGTGTATCTTTAATAAGTATCTTACAGGCCCGTAGTAACGATTTTTGGAATTCCTAGTATCGTTGGAATTCCTAGCATCGTTGGGCGAGGAAGAAATGTTTTTGTTCTAGGTTTCCTAAAATGACCATAACCCATATTATTTTGACCTTTTTAACTTGCTTGACATATAAAAATAGGGCACATATTTTGAGAGTCAGGGATTTCGACCACTGACCCCCTTACTAATTGCGCACCTGGTTTCTAAAAAACGTGCATTTCTTCATATTCAATGTGTTTCGTAAACAATCAACCCAAAAATATATAATAACAAAAATATACAAATTGCAAACTTAAAATGTGTATAATAAATATAGTTTAAATATACTGGAATTTCATTTCTCCCGTTATGCTTATGTGTAATATCCCAAATATGGAATTATAAAAAGGTGTAAGTAAACAAAGTGTAAGGCATACCTCACACCTTATTAACAATATCAAAAATAATATAATCACAAGTATTTATTTATTTATTATTGTATTTAAAAAATTATTATACGTCATTATGCTGCTGCTATACAGTTATGCAGTAGTAAGCTTATCAGACTACCTGAAATTACTTATTCTAACATTGACTTGAACTTACTCAACTTTTCAATGACCTTTAAGTGTTATTGATGTTATATTACGAGGTGATGTTAGTGTCTCGATTTCGTGACAATGAATAAAAAACATTTACCACTTCGCTTTTTCCAGAGAGGTAATTTTTTTAAGTAACAGGGAAAATAGATTTGATAAAAGCTGATCAATTGTGGTAGTTTTACAACATTATTGAACCGTATTGGTGTGTAGTGGTGTGTGTGCTTGCACTTGTATAAGTCGACCATTAATTTGAATTATAGTGCATTATAGGACAACACAATTAATTCTCAATAATTCGCGATACTTTTTCCATTCACCTGTACATAATTCGCCTATAATTCCTGTTTTATTATCCATGCTTTTAAACGAGTTATTTTACTGATAATAACAATTACTTGTTTAGGTTTAACATCTACCTGTTTTTGTTTATATTTGTCATCTCTATAGTTCAGAGTATAATAGACTTTTCCCGAAATTAAAACAACAACTTATTTTTATGAGAAGGTACAAATATGGTACAAACATTATCTAAAACATGTCTTTGACGAAAATTTCAATTATCTACAATAAATAGAAAGGTTGTTTTCTCTAATGTATACATTCGGTAATGTATACATTCGGCCATAGCTCTCTACATAATTATGTAGTAGCGACCTTTAGCCTCTTTTCCATGTAATATTAAACCTTAAAACGGTTGTCGTTATTTCTAGATTTTAAAATCATGAAAATAAATACAACCTGTGACGAAAAAACCAACTTTGATTTCCGTTTTTTATAAAATCAAATGAAATATTTGAGTGACGTCACCAAAATTAATTTCGGCCAAGGTCTATATATATACTTTTACAGTCTTTTTCCCCCCGTATATGTACAATTAATAATCTCCTGGACAAAAGCTAATTGGCTAACAAACGAGTAATGATTCCATAATTTTCTGGGGATACTATACAATATGTGGAAAATGTTTAATAACTTTTTGCATATGTAAACGTTTACAAAGCTACTTGTATATGTATTTTAAACAATGGCTATCTGTATGTGTAATTAAAAACAATAGTAGAAAATATAAGAGTATAATCAACTTTGTAGTTCTTTATTAACGCCGTGATATACTTAAAAAATCTAGCGAATAATCCACACTGTAGGACAGATTAACAAAAGTGTAGTATCATATTTGTATCATATAGCTTACAACTATTATTTACAGGCGAACAACAGTTATACAACTTTGTATAATTCGGTTTTTTAAATCGATTTTTGATCTATATGTTCTTCTAGGACTTGTCACTCTCTTCTTTGAATAGTACCTTGAAAATTAGTGCGGGAAATCAAGTGAACTTTATAGATTTATGTATGTCGGACCAGTGTAAGGTTGCAAAGGTGTGTGTCAATTGTAGACAGGAATATGAACAGATGTGTTTACGTCCGTGTTACTACATAATTTAATCCTACACCGCTTGGATATACCTCCTGGCTTTTGTAAATTTCTCAATAGTAACCTTTATAATTTAATGAAAGATCAGGGGGACTTACAACTTTTACCTAGTTTAATTTTCCTTTTATTTCCAAGTAGTAACACCCCTGAGAAAAGCAAAAACAGCAAAGAAATGAATATAGATTTTAATTATTTTCGGGGACATCAGTAACTATAGGGTAAACTTTCTACAAGTAAATTGTAACCCCCTAATACCTCATACCATACTCCATTATTTGAATTGTAGACCGAATTCTATAAGTGTATCACAGCCTTCGAACTTAAAATAATAATGAAAATAATTAATTCTTAGTGATAGAGAGCAGCAATTATAACGTTCCAGGTGGCAACATGAAGGCTTATCATTAAGTTGCTTCTAACACAAAACAGAACCAATCAACACTTATATACAACCACTTATACCTGTTAGCTGATTCTAATTTAGTGCCTAGAGACAGATGAAAGGCTGAGCTGACCTTGGGAGGAAAAGTGTGTAGCATCCAATACACTTACCAGATAAACCGTTCATAAATTGATGGGAAAGCGAATATCCCCTGCACATTTTGACGTTTGAAAAGACGTTTACTATAATTACGTTATTATGTTCTTCTTATATGCCATGTGATGTGAAGGAACAAATAGCAACGTTTATGCCGCACTCTCACTAATATTTCCATCACCCTTCTTTGACACGTCTTCATTGTCACAGGTTTTGCTGTCAACATTTTCCTCGTTAATCATTTCCACTTTCCACGTATTATTATTTTCGCTATCGGGTCTATCTTCATCTAAATAAGCTTTATTTATAAAACTTAGTTCGTTTTCCGTGTCAGGTATAATATCTGGCGTATCAATCTTCTTTTCAAATTCATTGCTGGCAGCTTTCATTTCAGAAGAATTATTTATTTTAACCGCTTCATACTCTCCTTCGCTTTCACTTCGAGCCTGATCTAAAATAATTGCGTTATTTTGTATAAGGTCCAAGTGGTATTGAACTGATCCTCTGTGCGATGATGTATCACCAGCTTGTGATTGTGACTGTGATTGTGACTGAACAGATTCACGTCGGCTGCTGCACTTAGTAGTAGTTTTTGATACTCTTCTTTCAAACATACTGAATCGTTTCCCGTAATCATACGTATCACCACTTCTACTTGATCGTGTTGAGGAGCGCATATCGAACTAAAGAGGAACAAGACATTTAAAGCGACACTGCCATGAAAATGTATCAGAGGCTTATTTGCGCTAAATTCTAACTGCACACAATCACTGAAAAATGGAGCGGTCAAGTTATGGAGAAAGAATAATAATGTTTGCAATACAGGTTTTTTAACTTTTATGAAAATTTGTAGGTGAATGTTCAGTTTATTCCCGCTCATAAGGTCGTCCATAGATTTCAGTTAACTAAAGCACTTTCTGTTGATTGGCTGAAGCATAATCTTCTTTGTAACGATTGGTTTATAATATGTAGTTTGTTTATTCAGAGGCCGTTAAGATGATGTACTATTAGGGAAATTAAAATAATATTTATCCTTCTACTTTTGTTGCAAAATTCTCCATGAGATGGTTATAACCATCGATATATTATATGAACTCGTTCATAATATTATTATTTTAGGAATTGATAAATATTTGATACTTTGCAATAAGAAAAAAGCATAGATCAAAGAAAAAGGCACATCTAAGAAAAGAATATGATCCAGTCGCTTAATCATGCTTATCCAAGCAATGACATAATTCGTTGTAAAGTTTTATATCGTATTTTTAGGTATTAACTGGAATGTTATAGATTGTTACTTACCTTTGAACTCCGCAATAATTTCCTTAAACTTTTCTTTGCAGATTCTTTAACTTGTCGACTAAGGAACACGTGGAACAAGCACACGAATATTCCCTACACGAAATATATTACTCAGTTATTTATTAGTATTTAATTAACGGTTACCTGGCAACTAGCTACTACAACAACGTATTTTCGCTGATTTTGATGGAAATATTTCCAGACAACTTGGAGTTCATAGAACGGTGTATTATCATTCCAATATATTATGTAATATAGCCTGCTAACAAACAAAACATTATGTGCAAGAAAATAATTTATTTTCGTGTGCAGTTACTATCTCTTCAAGCTATGAAAAAAATGTATTCTGAATTTAGCATTCATGTGCAATAAGTTAGTATTAACTTTGTTTTGATAATTAACTGAATCTATCAAAATTCTTCTTTAGGTATGCAGTACCTTTACACTTTTAGACATCACTGAGTTAGGGTGACTCACTTTGATGAGTCAATAATATCAATTAGTCATAATTTACTCACTTAAATCGACTCAGGGATTAATCGTTTCTTTATTGAATCACTCAGATTTAGATGTAACTATTTGTGAAGATGTCTTAGTAGCATACATCAGTCAGGTTTGCATTGGAGACCAAGCAACTAGTAAAACACAGAAACTGAAAATCGATGTCCTGTAAAGAGGCAAGCATCACTTACAAAACATCAAGCAGGCGATAAAATGTGTAACGTTTAAGGCATAATCGCTTAATCGTATAATAAACAGTGTACATGGTACACTCACGGTATAGGCGTTGCATTAAAACATATAATGCATACATAAACCAGTTTGTTTCCTAGTAAACAATATAAACAAGTGACGAAGTACATCATGAAATAAGTAAACACATGAACGAAACAATATACCTGCGATGGTAAAATAAGCGCTTTAAGATATGAAAATTCACTGCAATTTCCAGGACCATATAAGGTAAATAAGTATCCTCCACCCATCAGAAAAATTAAGATCAGGAAACTACGTGCAGCTCTCCTAATTAGGGAAAGTAAACTTAAATTAATTAACGAGAATATATATATATATCTTAAGTCCCAGGAAACATAGTATATGGAACATGGATATAAACATCAAAACAACATTTCAAGTTTTCCATAATAATACTACAAAGGTATAAATCCATTTGTAATACAAAACAATTAATTAAAACATTACCTAGCTTTTTCAAGCTCTGAAGTGGGACCAACTCTCAACTTTGTCCAAATTATCCACATCAGGTATATTACACTGAGCATGTTAATCTAAACAATGTTGATACACCTGATTACATTTGCATAACAGTAACACAGTCAAATAACACTTTTGTCGACTGTTAAGGCGGTTTCATGGAACGAATAAACAAAGCGCTTCGATAATATTCAAGAATGGGAATAGGCGTTGGTCGAGCGCTCGGAATGTCCTTATTTTAATGATGCACCTATTATTTTATGACGTCACAAAGACACCAAAATAGACTAGGAGGCCAAAGAGTCTGTAACAAAGTCTTATCCCTAATGCCTGGATACACTGCCTGTCTATTGTAATTTCCTAATCTCCTAATAGTAACCCTTATAATTTTATGAAAGATCCCCGGGGAGTTACCAACTTTTATCAACTTTCGTATTCCTTTTATATCCAATTAGTAACACCCCAGGAAAATGTAAATGCAGCAAAGAAATGAATATAGATTTGAACAACTTCCAGGAACAGCTTCCAGGAACAGCAAACACTATAGGGTTAGTCATTAGTAATAATAACCTATTCGAAAAGCTTTAGAATTTGGGTTCTTTATTATAATAGGTTTATCTCACTGACATCTGATGATTTATAAAAACGGATATGCTACAATTGAATAAGAACATTATGTCGAAAATATTATATTTAACCGATCACTGTGTAATAATGTTCCCGTAATTGTGAACCATTGGGAAGTCATACTTCGTATAAATGTAAACAAATATGCAAAAGTTTCAGATATGTATGCAATAATGATTTTAGTAATAAAATGAATGTCAAAACATTAATTTATATTTACTAAAATTCAATTTTGTATTCTCTGTGTTATCATGTAGCATTATACATATTATAATACAAGTAGTATGTACGCTGGTGCATACACAATATATAATACATACCACAAGTAGTATGTACGCTGGTGTATACACAATATAGTTGTACTTGTAATTAGAATTTGATATCCAACACCTAAAGGACAAAAAGTTATCAAAATAATGTGGTCCCTTTTAGCATGCATTTGCTTCAAAATACTGCTTATACTGCAAAGCATTCAAAGAAAATACGTTTACAGAAAATCATATTTTATTGTTCTATCTTATCGTATCATGATACTCTCTTTCTGACACATACTACGAGAAAATGGAGATTCGCATGGATCATTTTGTGTATTGTAATTACAATCTTTCTGTATCAGTCTATTGCCAGTTTGATACATTTTATCGTATAATTTACATTACATGTACTACATAACATCCCTGTATTAATATTACAACATATACGAGCTTTAAAACCAACCAGTATATATAACTTACTTTGAAAAGTTTGCAAAAGGTGGATTTTTCCAAATGATAGGCAGGTAGATGCAAAATGTCATGATAGCAGGATATCCTATAAAGATAAAAATAATGAAACTATGTTTATCAAATCACAATGTTATTGTGAACTTCAATACGCATTCAATATAAATCTTATGATTGTGTTGAAGCTACATATAACTAAGAGGTGCTTTTTAATTTATATTTTTTTCATTGCAGTTCACATGTGTTGTTCCACACAGCAACAACACAAAACTTACAATCTTTGCTTGGAACCTGATGAAACACATTTGTGCCAACTATTATATTACAAAGATAAGCAAAACTTTTCCCTTGAACACTACTCAAAATTTTATCATAAACGTAATCTCCATAAAGAACAAAGTGTGTAAGATAGTTAATTTTTTTTAAACTCTTTAATGATAGTGTCTCCGCAGAAGGAATCAAATCGTTGGTTTTTTATTTGCTATTTTGCTTTTTCAGGTGGATAATTACTGGAAATATAATGTAAAATAAATTTGGTAAAAGCTGATAAGACTCCCTGATTCCTCAAAAAGGTATTAGAAGTTTAATATAAACAGTAGATATGTTTATGTATAAAAGGTTAATATCACGAAGATTGTCAAACAGCAAGAGACGATCAACAGTTTGTCCAGGACAGTGCAGCAGGAAGTCTTCAGTACTTAAAAGTTGTTATGACTATGTATCGTATAATTTAATTCGAAAAATAGCACGCATTGGAATGTCCTCTACCTTTTGTTAAATAGGCAAAGTTTTAAAAGCTTTCTTGCTTCAAATTTAGTACAATTTAGTTAGTATATACCCGGCCAGTATACAAATAACTGCAATGTGATTTGTCTAAATAGCTTTTATTATATATATATATATGTAAATAAAATAACTTTAGGAATTTTACGTTTCTTTATGAATAAAAATTGTATTTTCCTGAAAAAGAAAACCAGTATAAATATTTACTACGCGCAATGTTTGACTAAGTTTTGTTTTTGCCACTAATAAGTACATTGACGAAAATAATTAATATTCCATGCTACCAAAATTTTACTAGGTTCGGTAAATAAAAGGGATCTAATGTATCATTAAAACTATGACGAAAGTTATGGTTCCGATAATCCGGAGCCTTATGTAAGACCATGTAGATGGTGTGCAACATAATGAGAGGGTTGGCAAACTTTTTGTTTAAATATGGCTAATAAAGGATAATTTGCGATATCAGTATTTAGGGTATCAATTTAAAAAATACGTACGGAAAAAATAATAATTTTAAATTGGTTGGCTTTAGTTCTTGGTAACCAAAGTGTATGGAAATACGTGATATAGTTAATGATAATTAAATATTTCCTTTGTTTCTCTAAACTACCAAATCCTGTGGTTGTGTATAAGGACGTCCTTTGGTTTTATAGGACATTCTATAAGCTGTCCACAGGACGTCCTATACGAAGCAATTAGAGACAAAAAGTGTCTCGCTTTTAGACCAAATTGCTTTCAGTTTGAATGCGTGTATACTATGGGTACAGTTCATAATGATATACAGTTCATACGTCCTCTTACAGTTCATATACGAGTACAGTTCATAATAAACCCAGCTCATACTTATGAGCACAGTTCATAATGTGTACAGTTCATAAGTACGAAAACATTTCGTATTGATAATGTTCATATTTATTACTACATTTCATGTAAAGAATGTCAATTTATTTTATGTTAATTCGGTTAAGTTTAAAAGAATACTAATAGTCTCAATCACAGTACATTTTTCAACAAACAAGTAATTAAATTTGCTTTTTTCGGAAACACCTGCGATAAAATTTATTATATTCAAAAGGTGGTACGTTGGTATGAGAGGGGTCTGATAAAAAGCTTGGGTAGGCTGTGGGGTACCCATATTTTTTGACATATTTGTGCTAGATGAAATAAGGATGCAAACAGCATGTAAATTTTAGTTTCCAACTTTTCGCTCACTTCCAACAAAAATTAAAAAATTGTGCCAAATAATATTCAGGATTTTATGGAGTTGAATGGACTGTACAAGACAGCAGTGTAAGTTGGTCGCGAGAAAAATTAATCAAAAACCTAACAATATTTGGTCTTTTGACTTAATTAATATATCTATCAAGTTTAGCCCTAAAGTCAGACTTTGATTGCCTGATTTACATTGGGAGTGAATTGTGAATTGTGAGTGAAGTTTCACTCCCATGTAAAAGAAACCAATTTTGGCAAAATCAAGATTAAATTTGGGTATTTTCAATAAAATATTGTTGTTTCTCGTCGTTTTTCTGTGATTTTGTACTTGGAAGTAGTCCTTAAAATTACTACAAACGTTACCATCGATGCACTGCAGAACAACCTGAATTGCATGTATGTCTATTACATCTTTGATGCTTTACGTTTCTGCTTGTAAGACGAAGCTTGCACGGTTATCTGACGAACAAAGTTTGCTTTGTTGTGATTTAGTTAAATTTAATTGAACAATACAGGTATTCAAAAGAGCAGGAATAACCATAGCATTATATACAGTTGACATTGCTTTGGATTTCAAAAGCGGTTTTAGGTTTTGAAGAAATCGAAGCTTGAAAGACGCTTTCTTGTATTTTTTTATTGAAATATTCGGCAAGGTTAAGATGTGGATCCATTGTTGTCCCAAGATACGTATATGTATCCGTACAGTTGATTTTAGTTTGCCTGCAAAATAATTATAATTGTCTTGGGATTGATGCTAGACGTTTGGCTGTGCCAAATAACATACATTCTGTCTTGTTATTTTTCAAGTTAATGATCAATTCGTTATTTGATAAGTAAGTCAATACATGATAGTAAATCAGCATTTAATTTGTTTTCTTTCTACTTTGCTGATTAAAATATTACGGTGTCATCAGCAATTCCAAGTCACTGAAGATTATCAAGAATAAAATAGGTCCCAAAACCGAACCTTGAAGAACGCCACACGTTAGAGGAAGCTAATCAGATATTTTATTATTAAATTTGACAACCTGGTATCTCAAGAACAAATAATCTGTAAAACATTCAAGGGATGATACAATATGATTTCACTTTTGATAACAACGTGCTGTGTCTGAGCGTATCGAACGCTTTTGAAAGATCGAGGAAAACAGCACCCGTTGTTCAACCGTTGCCACCTGCTTTACGAACTTCGTCTAATAATAAAGCTGTTGCTATTTCTGTGCAACGTGTTTTTCGGTAGCAGAATTGTCTGTCAGATAGTAAGCTGTTGTATTCTAGATAATCTATTACGGAGCTTAAGCAATAGACGATGGGAGATCTGCGACGGAGTTCGCAATTGTTTTTCTCTCATTGCGCATGCGCTGTAGTGGTGATTCCTTTTACGAAAGCAGTCGTGCTGAAGTTGGCAACTTCAAAAGTTCTTTTTCACGTTGTGCTCAGAACTGCACGAAGAAA
>JANTOQ010598789.1:0-10622 GCA_027564595.1 Bythotiara depressa
AGCAATGTTGACAAAAAGCTTGCGTAATATTTTATCAACGTTTTTCTGCGCGTAATAATTAGCCTCCTTGACTATATTTAAAATATTAACCGACAATGCTCTGAAGTTAAAATGCAAGAAGTGCTCATTCATGGTACCAGAAGTTGTATACTGCGGATTTCGAATGAACAAGGAAGGTGTTTCTGCAGTAGAGGAAAAAACACAACCCATCCTTGATGCACCAATCCCTGAAAGCGTCACTCAGTTGAAAAGTTTCCTCAGAATGTTAAATTACTATCATAGGCATCTACCGAATCTGGCACACATCTTGGAACCTTTACATCTACTCTTACGAAAGAATCACACATGGAAGTGGGGGCCGAAACAAGATCAAGCTTTTCAACAGGCGAAAAGGATGCTCACTTCTCCAGCTTTGCTCGTACATTATGACCCCAAATAGCCATTACTCTTATGCTGTGATGCTTCACCATACGGTCTCGGTGCCGTGTTGTTGCATACATTTGACGACGGAACTGAGAAGCCCATTGCATACATCTCACGGACCTTATCAGATGCTGAGAGAAACTCTGCACAAATCGAAAAGGAGGGTTTGACCATCGTTTACGCTGTCAAAAAGCTCCTCCGATATCTCTGCGGCATTGGGATTGTTAAGTAAATCCTCACCAATTCCCTGTATGACAGCAGCTAGAATCCAGCGATGGATACTATTACTTTCATCGTATAACTATAAGTTACGATTCTGTGCAGGTACAGCAAATGCAAATGCAGATGGGATGACCCGATTACCTATTCGGGCTACTGAAAGTGAGGTGTCCAACATTAGCAACGACATCATGATGGTGAATTTGAGCCAAGCCCCAGTCAATTCAACTGAAGTGAGAATTCAGACCAGACGGGATCCGATCTTGGGTAGAGTCCTCGATTTCATTCTAAATGGATGGCCAGAAAACCTTGATGCTGCAGCCGGTATTCAACCATATTCAACAAGGGCGAACGAATTAGCTGTTGACCATGGATGCCTTATGTGGGGAAGTCGCGTCATTATACCACCCAGCCTAAGATCAATAGTGTTGGATGAGCTACACCAAACACATTCAGGGATATCTCGTACGAAAGCTCTTGCAAGGTGTTACTGTTGGTGGCCCCAAATGGATGCTGAGATTGAGGGACGGATTAAAAATTGTACAGAGTGTATAAATCATCAGAAAAATCCATCCCTAGCTCCATTACATCCATGGGAGGACACAAACAAACCATGGGCTAGAATACATTTAGATTATGCAGGTCCGTTTCTTGGCAAGATGTTCCTTATCATTTACCGACTCCTTCTCAAAATGGATAGATGCCTATCCTCTTCCCACATCATCATCTCTGCTGACTATCGAGAAACTTCGACACTCATTTGCCACACATGGCTTACCAGACATACTGGTCAGCAACAACGCCACCTGCTTCACAAGTAAAGAGTTTGACCATTTCATGAAAATGAATGGAATTCATCATATTACTAGTGCACCGTACCACCCGTCAACCAATGGTGCTGCAGAAAGGGCAGTACAGACATTTTAGAATGTCTTAAAAAAGCTAGTAAAAGGTTCAAAAGATTCTATTGAGACTCAGGTCAATCGTTTCCTGTTTTCCTACCGCAATACTCACCACACCAACACTGGTATTAGCCCTGCATCAGGTGAGGTACAAAGTGACCAATTGCCGTCCGTGCTACTGACCTCAGCCAGCCAAATCGGCATCCAATTCCGGCTGCCGAACACACCGAGAGTTGGGAATCAGATGCTGAATCAGAATCAGAATCTTCTAACAACGTACCACCGATTCCACATACCCTGACATCCCAACACAACACGTCCAACCCCGTACGACAGGCAGACCGGTACGAACTAAGTCGACTCCAAAGTACTTAGAGGATTATTGTACCTCGTGAACTTATTAGCTCTAAACCGAGGGGAGAGTTATGTTATATCTTGACAGTTCGAGCTTTGTTTGTTTTAGTCCGTTCCGTTACGCAGCCATGGTGCCATTATGGAATGACATAATCGAGCTATGTCAATGCGGGAATATTTAGTTGTAATATGGCGGCCGAGTAGTGAACGTGTTATATAGTATAAGTCTTGTGTCATTCTTTACTCACCCTACTGTCCTAAGTTATATCACCTTTAAATAACCTTTAAAATGGATATGTTTGCCAAAATGAAAATTTTATATAATTTAAAAGCTTATCTTGCAAAGAATATTATTTTAAATTAGAAATATAATTTTTTTGCAAGAAAAGCCCCCAAATAAAAAAAAGTACTTTTAAAAATAAATGTTTGCAATAGAGAATCTTTCTAATGTTTGTACTAACTGCTACTAATGGTAACACTTTTCTTTGTTATTTTGTAAGAAATTACAACTTGTTGTAATAATTTACAAGACTATACCAAAAGAAAAGTAAACAAACCCGCCTTATGAGACGTAATCAGCTGCAATCTTAATCATTTTTTGTTTTCAGATTATCCACCAGTAATAAACTTTAAAACGCTGTTTCTCAGAAATATTTTTTTGGTGTTATTCCCTAACTTTGAAGAGTGAAAAGATACAAGAGAAAACCGGGAAAAAGTTGCCTTTGATATAGTAAGAATCAGTGATCTTTGCTCTACAAAACCATGTCCCGTTTTTTTAAAAATTGTTTTGATCGCGAGATATAAATGAATAAAGATGGGTAAGGAAATTTTTCAAACATTTTTATGTGTGAGTAACACGTTTTCTTGATTTTCTCGCCACGAACCCAAAATTTAAAAAGAACGAGATACGATTTTGGAGTTCAGAACATCAGCTTTCCGATTATATAATTTTCAACTAGAAAACACAAGACTGTTGTACCGTTTCACTCTTCGAATATTGACAGGGAAAAAAGTGTTCGAACATTTATTTCTTCTTTTAACTAAAATATTAATTAATAATATTATGACAGTTGGATAGGCCATTTGTTAAGCTTTTCAAAAATATATACTTTTATGACCTGTAAACAAATATATGAAAATATATTAATGATTTTCATCAACCCTATGTGTATCCTTAATTTATAATTATCTGAGGAATCAGGGATTATATTATCTTTCACTAAATTTACTTTACTTTATTATTCCATAATGATTTGTGGATGTATTTGTAGACCCTATTAAAGCACAGTGTGCAGCCTACCTTATTTTTAATCCACTCATGGATTATTCTCCTTGCAATTACTTTGACTAAGCGCTTGTTTGGTTATTTATTGATTAATTGATTTGTTACACTTCTCTAAAGAAAGTAGATGAACTGGATCACACTTATTCAAACCAAAACTTTAAAACCTCATAAGTTTTGAACCGTTCATCATTTTTACACAAAATAAAGAACATTGGGCAGCATTTTCAAACATTTGCAAATTTATGCAATGAAATGTTTCAACAGTACCGGGGAAAACGCTGAAATTGTGGGAAATGGCTACGTTGGTACTTTTTCAGCGTTGAACAGAATTATTGTATATAATTCTTATTTAACAAAATGTCTTCTTGAAGATAGTTTTCAACAACTAATTCGAGACTACTCTCCCTAAGACCTTAAAGGAAAATAGACAAGGCACGAAAGGATCCTAAAACCTCCAAATTGTAAAAACAATCTTCTAGGAAACTATGCTACACGAAAAAGTACCAGTGTTTTGTTTGTTGATCTCACTTTTATCTTCTAGATCTGGCAGGCTGACCAGTCGACCTGATCTGCTCTCAATATTTGAAGTTTGACTAATAATGCCGATCACAAGCCCTTGCGATTTTGAATGTTGATTTCCATTTACTGAAGCCTGGCAATACAATACTGTTCCAGTACTATAATTCTCCGCAAAAAGTATGACTTTTGCACTTTTTGATACCTTTCTTCTTGAGCCCTATTCTGTAGAGTGTCCATGGAACGAGAATGGATGTGGCTAGTTATTGACAGGTAACTTCTTTTTTTTTTTAACCCTTAGACTCGGAAGCATTTTTTCAAAAATTGACAACTTTTCACGAGTTTCGTGACGCCGGCCAAGCCCCATTTCCTGAACCTCTCACTGTTCTAGAGATAGGAACGGTCCGTAAAGACGTCTACAGTCTAAGGGTTATACAAAATAATTGGTTTCCACTAGATGAGAGTTATATACAACCTCGTTTCCAGGGTCTTTTTCTCCTTTTGATATCAGTAGGCGATATCTTCCGCTATCCCGATGTAAAAAAAGGTAAGAAGCCCTGGGGACGAGGTTGAGTTATATATAGATTTCCTCGATATAGACGAAGGCTTATATAAATTAAGGTGGTCAGAGATAAAAAATTTAAATGGTACAGAGCAACTATTTTGAAATTATTTTTTTGCTTAAACGTAAGATATATAATTTAGGAACACGCTGCAAAAAAGGACTTTCTTTAGAAATGTCTGAAGCATTCAAAATCGTCTGTCGAAGTCATACCTTGATCTGATAGTATCCTTAGCAACAGGATGTTTACTTTTCTTTGCTTTTTCTCTTATGCATCTTCCGTGTTAGGGCCCTAAGTGTAGAGTGTCTTTCGAACGAGAATAGGGGTTGGCATTATTAAGAAACATAGAAGAATAACACTTACTAGCGTGTTTACAAAATGACAGAAAATGTCCTCGCCCATTGAACTTTGTCTTTCACGACGCCACAAAGTCACATTCTGAGGCAAGCCAGAAATACCCCTTTGCAATCATTGCAACTGTAGGATCACAGTTACTTCAGTACCAACGCAACTAAGATCCGAGCGCCTTAAATCATTTCATAAGCTTCAAAAGAAAACTGAAAAGAGCTTATTTTGTTCTGTTTAAGAATTTGAATGCTGTCTCGTCATTTTTTGGAACACGTTTTATTTATTTTGGCAGCCATTCTAAAATTATTTCGTGGAGGTTAATATATCAAGGCTGTATTTGTGGATCTGTAACACGGTGATAGTGATGTGCGTTCGAAATCCAGAGGTTACGAGTTCGAATCCTAACCACGGTACAGTGCGGAGTACGACCTCTTCACAAAATCTAAAGGTCACGTTTATGTATGTTGTACTCTCGTCGCATAAATTCAAATAGTTGGTTGCACATATATCACTTTTCTTAAGTATTAAATATATTTTACGTAGTTTAATATCTTTATTTACAATATATACATATATTACAGCATGATAATTTATTATAGGATGTAGGTATGGAATATCTCGTCGTTTAATATCCCCAATAAAATATTCTTTGCCACGTGTTAGCATTTTTTTATATATGCTTCGAGAAGACACTAGAAAGATCAATCATAAGTCCATGCAGTACTCATACATTCTTTATCAATCGGATTGCATCCCCTCATCAAACATCAAACCATCACCAGGGCGAGCCTCCGATATCAAAAAGAAAAAGAGACCCTGGGTATGAGGCTACTCAAAAAGTGGTTTATTTGGATTACTTCTCACAAATACCATTCAATAAGGCAATTTGGATTAGTTTGACTGTTAAAAGAACGCGAGTTATATGGGCTGGTAAAACAAACTTCCGCAATGTAGTGAGTACTCGCCGTTTACGGGTTTTTATGCACATTGCCTCGTTTCAAGATATTACTACGCAGTTGTTAGCTAGTACAACTTTCTTTCATTGTTGTATTAAAAGTTTTTAAATATTCGACTGAAGCATGAAACAACAGTTAAATGTATAAATCGACAGTGATTTACTTGCTCCTTAAAATATGTAGGAGCACGATCGAACTTACGTAAAGAATTATATAAAAGGAAGTAAAATCAACAAGGAGGACTTTTCAAATCATTCCACTCAATAATACGTTAACCTTTTTTGGATCCCCCATCTCACATATTATTTAATAAATTTTTATTCGCTTGTTCAATTTCTTTGAAACTTTGTGACATTTAATATTTATTTACTACCTTCATATTGATAAAATTCAGTTTTGGAAAAACAAATTTTCCTGGGGTAATATCGACCTTCAGACCAGGTACTAAATTTCTTTAATTATTAATTATTAATTTTCGTTTTAACTTAGTTTTTTTATTGTTTTAGGTCATTGTGTATTGTAAAGCGTAAAAACATTGTTATCATTTGTGCTTGGAGTTCAGTTTCAGGGAGTTATTTCGACCCAGGGGTAAAAATTTTATTTAAATAAAATTTTTTTTTTTAAATATATTTTCTAAAACTATATGCAACCATTTTAATTTTAATAGAAGCACTTCGATATCAAGAGATTACATGAGAATTTTGAATACTAGACATCTTGTAGATCCCAGGAAATGTGTCATTGAAATCTCAAGCCGGTTTGAGTTCACTTCGGGTCTCATGTAAAGGCCGCCTAAGTACCTGCTAAAGTTAGGAAAACTGTAAAACATTCCACATTTGATAAAATATGTTGTCATCAATCATAATTGATCTTATTATGGCATATGCGATGCACCTGTAATCATTAGGGAAATCTCCCTCCTTGATTATATAATATGAACGATGTATTAACTTGCATTTTAAAATTTGTTTGTTTTTAAAAGGTGTGTTATTTCTTTTGTTTGTATTGAAATTAATCTAAGTTGCATAGTATTTACTTGGTTAGCTTAGTTTGCTGAAGTAAAAATGTGTCATTTTGTCGGCTAGATTGGTCTTCAATTTCCCCATTTCCTAATTATACGTAGAGCCGTACTTATAAACTCCACCTTTACCAATGTTTAGGTGACTGACCTGCTTAAAGATTACACTATTAAATGTTCTTTGTTGTAAACATCGCATTTTTTCAGTCAGTTGCAGTTATGGAGAAGAAGAATTGTTACTGTATCCTATTACAATAGGCTGAATGATATACTAAAAGCATTCAAGGAAACGAAATAAAACAGTGTAAGTTCTCTTTAACATAAATTCCGTTTTGGTCTAGGAAATAATCCTGGTGGTATAACTTCAATAGAGGCATGTTGTATCTTTCCCTCACTCTTGCAATAGGGGAAAAAGTATAATAATAACTTCAAGCCCTCTCCTCACAAGGTCTCTTGATATTTTATACGCATCAAGAAAATATCTATCAGCTTTTGATCATATCAATGGAATATTGTGAATTTCTTGGTTGGAATAACAAACGTTGATATATGTTTCTGGCGTTATAAAAGTAGAGAGCGAAATAAATAATGGGATACCTCAGCAAATAATTAAAGTACAATCTTAGTTGCAAATGTTCAGATATAAAACTAGAAACGAAAAATGAAAAGACACCTTAAAAAACTCTCTGCAAGGGAAAAAGTTCTTATTATTGACATCCAAATTTATTTTGCCTTATATCCACTAATGAACACTTCCCCGAAATGATGTTATAACAGTGACATGCATGTTTGGCGTTTTTATACTGGAATATTGAGAATAATATAATAAAAATATACGTTTCTTACTGTCTTAAAATACATTAATATAAACCCTTATTAAGATGGTTAGTAGCATACACTCGTTCTTGTATAATTTCTTTTATTACGTCTTTACATCTTTCATAAATGAATTCACCCATTTTGTCATATCCAGCTGGAGTAAAATGAAGTCCGTCTCTCCAATATAACTTCTTTGCTTCTTTCGAAATGCCGACGTGTGGAATTGCTGCAGCAAGGTCTATCAGGACTGTATCTTCAGATTTGCGTTTACTGAACATTTTAAATTTTTTGTTTAGGTCCTTGTGTTGCTTGTAATAAGTGGAGTATTTTTCTATTTCTTCAAAAGTAATTTCAGGAATAGTGACCACACCTGTTTTGATATTTCTTGAATGACACAAAGAATGTAAATTTATGATGTCTTTGTATATTGTGTTCATAATGTTTTTGTTAGTTCGTGATGTACCGGTTATGACTGTGTCTACAATTTTATTTTTCGTATCATTATGGAACATGCGAGAGTAATCATTTGTACCTGCAAGAATTATAACTAAATCGAATGACTGTTTTTGTAGAATTATGTCTAGTCGTGGTGCCATTTTTGATGCCATGTCACCACTGATACCAGCATTTACTATGTTAAAGTGAATAAGAGGGTAGTCTTTTTGTAATAATGATTGAAGATTTAGAATGTATGGGTGGGGATGGGTGGAACAATATCCTTTAGTCAGGCTATCTCCAAAAGAGAGTATGTCTACCGATTCAGTATCTAATCTTTTGGACATTCTTCCAGAATTTGAATCTTGTTGTACTTTAAATGAAATGAAATTGTTATAACATATAAATGAGATCAAAACAACTGTTAATAACCCAAAAACATATTTTGCTTCCATAACTATTTCTGACTACAGAGAATTATATTAACCAACAAACTTCTTTAACCAATTTCTTACAGAAATATTTATTATCATTTGCTTAATGAACTTCTATGAAATAATCTGTTCTCATCTGTCCATTTGGTTTATGATATACTGTGGTTAAATAAAAGATTACAACAAAAGATAACTTCGAATTTCTAAAAGATGCATGCTGTCTATTGTACATATGAAACTAGCTATAGTTACTACTAAGCTGCGTCGCCATGCTACACCAGGTTTGTTATGATACAGCTTGCTCCCATTATGAGCGTAGACAACAATTAAGACTGGAGTCGGTTTGATCTTATCAGAAGATAAATGTTGAGATTCGGTTAATTGGAACTTTCGGAAAAAATTATCAGAGCCCTTGGGGGTGCCTTACGCTGGGCTTGTTTGGGGTCATAAGCAGGATTTTTGAGTAATCAGTTTTTTATTGTGGTTTGGAAAAAATCATTTTGCACCTACAATTTGTTATTAAAATAAGTGTTTTAAAGGGAATAACGGGTCAATAACAATGACTAACCAAAACGTTTTAGTTATATAAAAATATATTAACATAAAAGATAAGTTATTTACAAGAAAAGTTTACGTACCATAATTACAATTATACTTGGTCAATAGCAAACGTGCTCAATCATATATCACGTCGGAGTCTTGTCACACTCTTTGTTTACAATTCATTTCAAATTCAACTCAGGGGAAAATTAAAATTATACTGTATACTCTACGATTTATTGGCAATTCCAAGACAGCAAGATCTAAATAAAGAGCTTGAAATTATTTAAGTAGCCCACATTAAAATTTCAATACATATAAGAAAAACAACTGTATGTATTTAATTGCCATTACAGACAAATAATTCTAATAACGTTTATCAGTTTCATTAAGGCGTGTTGCATATAGTAACAAAACATTTGTTAAATTCTAAAAAGCGTTTCATGGTGGTACAAAAGTTTCAAAACGCACTGCAAAGTTTACGAACAATGTTATTCCAACTGTGTAATGCATACATAACGATGAAGCTAACTAGCTACTATCTATCCTTATGTGTTGGTTAATAAAGTTTAAAATAATAAATTTTACTGCACTAAGTATATACATAAACAAAACTTTATATAGCTATATACAATTCTTGCACGACCTGTAACTATAAAAACATGTTAAAAACTAAGAGTTCAGAAGATTTCTTGGGAGGGAAAGTAATTTAATGATTCAAGAATTGCATTCTTAGGTACTCACTTCGATACCACTCACATATATGATGTGGCATCTAGTTTAGGAGGTTACTGTATGGAATATTTACCAAGAGAGAAGCTTAGGATTGTCCCAAACCTTGTCTCTTCTGCAAATATGTAGTATGTAGTTCTTGTTCTTGTACATACGTTCATTATTCTTTTGATAATAAAGTTAATCTCACTGTCAGCAAGGATATACAATCCTTGCTGATATCCATTCCAAGAGCTTTCAACATCGTTTTCATACTCGTTTCACACTGACCTATGATACCAGTTGCTTCCATACTTAGGTTCACACGAGAAAACGATTGATAACGTGAAGAGAGTTCGTTGAGTAGAGAATCGTGTCTCTTATCTTTGCGCTCTCTGTTCTTGTTAATGTTAGTTTCAAACCCTACTGTTCTGTGCTTAATTGTAGGGGGGGGGGGGGGGACATTTATGAAAAACACCCAACCACCCTTTTAATTACAACCCCCATCCCCCCTCTCCATTTTATGAAAGATATCAGTAAGGATTTCAAGCTTGAGAAATTGGAATGTCTTTCGAGCGTTCTCTTCCAAACCAAAGTTTTAGAAACACCTAAACGTTGATAAATAGCTGCTCCAAGTCATATTAATTTGGATGAACACTTAATTTTTTTTAAATTACAATTAAGCACAGAAGAGTAACACTACCTACCACTAAACATCTTCACAATCGTCAAATATATTATCTCCATAATCTGTATGCTCCCATTCGAGAAATAAGAACATTATTATTGTAGACTGATTATAAAATAAAAAAGAAAGAAAAAAAACTCCAAAAAATACATTTTCACCTTAACTTTTGCGTGGAATTTTTGCGAATTGACGTATTTGAGAGGTTTTGTGAAACTTATTTTTGCGAATTTGCTAACCAACATTGTTTACAGTATTAACCACTGGAGTTACCAAAATTTCAACGTTTATAGTAACACGATTGATTGAATTACGTTTTCTGACGACTACACGTTTGTTTTTTTATAAGAAACATGAGGCTGAAATCGGGCAAAAATTAAGAAACACTTAAGAAACATTGGCAGGCTCAAAATT
>JANTOQ010599011.1:0-10622 GCA_027564595.1 Bythotiara depressa
AAGAATGGTAAAGTCAGTTAAAAGATGTTTAAAGAAATTGTTATTGAACGCTCGAATTACGTTTAATGAAATGCTTACAATATTATCCAAAATAGAAATGATTATTAATAATAGACACCACCGGATTCATTGGCTATCATGTTGGAGAGAGCAACAAATGTCGTAAGGTGAGAAAAGGTATTAGCTGCTAAGTAATGGCGAGAATAAGAATTAATTATGATTAATGTTACAATTTGCAACGTTCTTGAAATCTACTGTTGAGTACGGTGGGATTTTCATAGCTGTTACTGTTACAGATAGTGAAAATGCTTTCAAGTTTTGTCAAGAAATGAAACTTCGTTTTAAACGAAAAGGTTGATGGAAGAATTGCCTTATATGCCCCATTAGTAGATGAAAAAGTGGTTGTTGTTGCTGAAGATAACGATGTTATGATTTTGTTGGTACTAACAGTCGTATGCAAAATTATTGCCATCAAACGAATTGGTCATGAAGTACGATATATGAAACGAGAATTCGTTTATACCAGAGACAATGTTCTATGACGCTGACACCAGATCCTGATCCTGATCATGGTGCTGCAACAAAGCTTGTATCGCCGGTGTGGTTTATGGGTCCATAGTTTCAACCGCGGTGTAGGAAGCCTCAACTTTAATCGGCAGTAAAGAAGCGGAATAGGAAGCAAACGAAAATGAAAACCCTCCCAGAAAAAGTGAAAATCAACGACCAAACGACAAATATCCAGACCTGCCGAAGCAAGCAAATGTGAACAACAGTATATTCTTGGGACAAATCAATATTTGATAGGAGTAATGAAAGCTAATATGGGATGTACGATGCAAGAGAAAACGCGTGAGAAAAAAAACAATAATACACCTTACTCCAGTTTAAAAGATACCATATTCTCCTCGTCAAGACTTTAATAAAAATGGTAGATACGTTATGAAAGTTTTTACCATAAAAATGTTGCAAATATTATAAAAAGGCATAAAATATTTTTATTACTTACTACGTTCGGTGCTCTAACTTCTCCAGCATACGGAAAAATATATTTTGTCAATATTATCAAGGAAGCATTTCATGTATATACATACATTTAAAAAATATATTTTCTACTTTCTTCACGTACCGTTTTTTAAATCTCACATTCTGCATCTTTATGAAAATTAATATATTTTATTGTATTTGATACCAAAGTAAGATGTATTAAAGTAAGTGACAGTGAATGGGAGTATGCTTATGAAATCGATGATTATTCTGGAGTGTCTCCGATTCTAGTGATTGAGTAGTTACTTACATTAGAACAGGAAGATAAGGACATTATAATCTAAAAAAGTTACAAAAATCTACCAATATATAAGACAGGAAAATAGGATTTATTTAGAGGGACGCTTACATAACCTAATAGATAGCTCTATTCTGTATGAATAAGCACAAAAAGTGTCAAATTAATGAGGTAATTATAACCATTTGGTAGGTTGTTTTATCACCAACCAGTTATAATATCAGGTTCTCTCCAAATCCTTGACCCCCTGGGAAAATGTTAACACGTAATAACATTTCCAAGGTTGATTTTAAAGATATAGTACTTTATTTAGATATGTTCAATGTTAGAAGGGCTTTTTTGGTTGGTATATAACATGTATGAGATATTTTATATTACGGAAAATATGACGTCACCATTGATGGCACTTTTTTTAAAAATGACACAAGTCAAAAAGTAATCTATACCATCCATATACTCGTTTCCAAAAGAGAAAATATAGGTTACCCAATTTGTTAGTTTGTTAGAAATGTGTCATTTTGGTTTACTTTATAAATTCAAATCTTATCGCCTAAATGGTCCACTTGTAATCGTAATAAAAAGCTTTTTAAGAAATACGATGCAAAGAAAGGGCTTTCACAGCAATATAAGCCCTTTGTTACAATATACGGGTCATTGGAGGCATCTAACTCGTCTTTAGACACCATTTTGTATACGTTTGGCTGTTGCACCGTGGCAGGAATAAATAAAACATTACCAGTCTGGGAATCCGCGCTGTAAAGCTGAAGAGTTACTTAATCAGAGCTAATAAATATCGATTTCTGCCCTTCGTACAACTAATTCATCTACCTATGTCCTCAATAATATATAAAACAGTATATCACGCATTGTGTTACTAAAAGATTTACATCATCTAAACACCACTCATTGACTAACTCATTGAAACATCCCTACCAAAGATTTAATCAGCTACGACCAGAATATTAGATTGTACGTTGTTAAGATTATAGGTTAAGGCGGAAACCCCCTATAAATATTAATTTCTTGTTATATATATACTCTTTTGTGGACATTTGTATGTTCAATTGTTACATATGATTAGATGAAAGGTGAAAATAGCAAGAAAGTGCTCAAAAAATAATTATGTGCATAATTAATTAGGCAAATAGCCCCCAAACAATAGATTTCCTTGGCAAGTACATATGCCGAACATCATAGACTAGAATCGTAAAACTTGGTGTGTTTCTGTAAATCCAATAAACTAAACAAATATTATGTAACATTTTTTGTTCCACGTGAATATACATAGTGGTTTTTCGTCCATTATTAGGCCCAAACCTCATATTTCCTGTTAAATTTACATAATGTTCCGTGACCTGATTGGAAATATTTTAGTTCATTGCATCCACAAGAAGGAGAATAGAAAGCATGCAAAAGAAAGTCTGGAATTTATTCCTTAAACGTACGCAATTTCCAATGGAAGTGTGAAGTAATTAGATTTCCATCCTCTTTATGCGTATATAACGAGATTTTTTGGACAATCTTATTTCCCGATGATGAGAGAAGTTTATCTCGAAACGTAGCCCAACGTTTAAATAATTCAGGTCCATGACATGAGAAATGCATCATATCATTAGTTATAGATGTTGAAATATTTGAACTTTTTATTGGATAAGCATATAACCTGCTTGTATTAAACATCCCATTGGTAATTATTATGATCTGATGTGGAACCAGGGGTATTATAACCTTTTAGCACATTTATTTTACGTTATATTCCCAATAATTTACCCCCTGGAAAATACAAATTTTTAAATGGCCAATAATTTGATTCCTTTCAGGGGTCACATTGAATTAAAGTGTTACCACTGTAACTAAACATAAACATGAAGAGATTAAAGAAATTGAATATTAAGCCGTTTAAATTATCGTTACAGTCATCGTTTACATTGATAGATCAAATCAACAAATGCCTCAGTCCCCAACATATTTGGTTAAATAATGTGAAATTTACAAACTGTCTAAATTTGATTGATCAAGGAAAATATAAAATTAGACTACGGTCATCCGGACAACATTTTAGAGTGCTGTCTGTATGGTCATTGTAACTGTGACTTATGGAATCTTTATATTTCTCTTCACTTTCTAAAGTATGAGAATCATAAAAAAGTTGTTGTTGTCTGATGTCCCCCGGAAATTATTTAAAATGATATTCATTTATTTGCTGTTTTCTTTTTCCATGAGTGTTACTAATTGGAAATGAAAGGAAAATGAAAGGTGGTAAAATAAAATTATAATGGTTACAATTAGGAAATTTACAATAGGCAGGAAGTGCTTGGGAGACTGGATATAACTTATTTCAAATAGTTGAAAAAGATCATCAAATAATTTTTCCAGAATTGTTTTCCCAATATTGGAAACTCCACAAAGTACATAATCTTTATATTGGTAAATGACTGGAAATAATAGATGCTATGATACTTAAATATACAACATCAGGTTGTCGACGTTCAAGATCATACCACAACATTCTACAAACGTTTTATTATCGAAACTTCGATTCGATACTTTCGAAGTCTTTTAAACAATACAACATGAGAGATACCGGCATGTCCAAACAAAGCTTATAAAATATATATTGAAAAACTTCAATCTTTTACGACACAGCATTTCCTGAAGTTGAAATAAAAATAAAAACAAAATATCTTCTGTATATTAAATTTTTGAAAAATGGAACCTACGCCAACGAAAATAATTACAAAAGCTATTAAAACCTGTATGAATCTCACAAATTACGTTCTAAAAAACTTTGCTACTCCAATGAAATTATTAAGCATAAAAACAATGCAAAAAGAACGTGATAAATTATCAAGGAAGTTATAGGAAAAACAACATTAACTGCAGGAAACTTTCCAAAAAAACTAATTATAAACAACGAAGAAGTATATGACAAAAGAACGATCGCAGATAACTTTAGCAATTGTTTTGTAAACATAGGACCGAATATAGCCAGTAAAATAACCAACACTTCTACAGATTTTACAAAATACATTGAAAAGGTAGACAGTGTAATGCCTTAAGAAGAAATAACGGAGGAAGAATTTACAGATGCGTTCTCTTCATTAAAACCTCATAAAAGCCCCGGATATGATAACATTAGTTACGATGTTAGTTACCGTTATTACCTTCTATCCGAACGTCTTAAGCATACATTTAATTTATCATTGTCATGTGGAATATTTTCAGATGAACTAAAAATTGTAAAAGTGACACCAATTTTTAAAGCTGATAACCAGTATCTACTTACTAATTATAGATCTATATCCGTTCTCCCATGTTTCTCAAATATTCTAGAGAGAATAATGTATAATATAGGCTATATAAATATCTACAAGATAAGAATATACTTTACAATAAACAATTTGGATTTCAAAGTTTTAACTCAACGGATCATGCAATAACTCAACTTATAGACCAGCTTTCACAATATTTCGAACAAAATAAACTCACCATTGGAATGTTTATTGACCTATCCAAAGCATTTGATACGGTAAATCATAAATTTATTTTAAACAAATTAAGCATCCATCCTGGGACTTGTAGAGTTTATGTAAAATATTTTATGGAATTATTTTTTGCAACCAGGAAAATGCTCCATACCCCATAAAAAATAAAAATTAAAAACATTATTTTATAGGAATATTCCCAGTTAAAAGTTAGGAAATGTCAAAAGGTTTCAGGGAAGTTGGAGACGTCGTTTTAAAATAATTGATGTTTAAAATATCCGCGGGCACTTTCGCCCCCTCCCGCAGGTCCACTAGGGTTAAACCATAAATTAAACCAAACTATATCATGATAACTTCGGTTAAACAAACCTTAAAAATAAGATAATTGTATTAAATCTCTCGTTCTGTTACAAATGCATATATCAAACTTCATTCTGAAATAAACATTAACGGTATTCCAACCCTATTATCATTAACATTTCTGAGCGGCTCTATATACAATACACTCCTACAATGATACTAATTTAACATTATTCTCCATCTTATGGTCGATTTGTAACTAGGGTTAGTAATAATACTAATCTTATATAAATCGGTTCACGACACCATCCCGATGGCTTGATTTTCATATGTTATTAAATCTAATAGCATATTACATGAGTAACAAAAAAACATAGGTAACAAAAAAGGAAACTGCAAGTATACATTTGAAACTGGAAATATGATCGCGACGTCGATTGCAAGCGAACGATAGAAGTCTATTCGTGAACTTCCTGTATTGAGACAGATCGTAAACCTTTGATTGCGACGTTAGCAATATCCTTCTCAAAATCGAAGCTTCGCTTATTGACATTGATAATCGCGCGCATAAAGAAGAAACCTCTAAATATACTTCAAATGTTGTGGAATAAATAGTTACTGCCATCTCTGTAAATTACCCTATTAAGATGTTTTACCATGTGATGTATATGTAGGACCACGCCACATTCCACCATGTAGATTTTACATAATATTTTACAATCCACATTGGTTAACACAACAACGGCATGCAGTGTAAAGAACAAAGGCTTCGTATAGAGAATGGTTTCCATGGTGATACAGAAAGCTTATGATCAGTCTTAAAAACAAATTGGCGCTCGCCGTCTCGACGGATGGGAGTGTGCTTTTTGACTTTGTTTGTTGGCCATCTGCTAGGAAAAAGTTTACGCATCTGCCAAATGTTTTATTTCTTCTAAAAAAGGTTTCATCACATGAGGTTGAATAGTAATCCAATCAATGGACGACTCATTATTTCAACGTAATCCAGTTTTGTTACGCAAGGTTACTCAAACAATAAATCATCGTAAATTAACATTAACCTCCTGAAATATCATTATCATTAATTAATCGAGCATTATCTACTTAGCTTATTTTCTTCATTAACGTAATATATTTCTACAACTTCGTCGCAGATGTTTTTAAACATGACAATACCAGGGCCGGAGCAAGTGCTGAAGATTGAGGGGCACAAGCCTAAAAGCGTACTATTTATGCAACAAAGTCAGAAAATTCAGAATGCTCTAGAGTTTCTAAAATGAGCGTGAAAAATGTTTAAAACTATAAGAAAATTCACCTTTTTCTTCTAAAAAGGGACACCAAATATTCACTCTAAAAAAATTGGTGTGACAAATAATGAAAAACAGAGATACTTGCGCAATATTATTTAGAAAATAAACAAATTTACGCGAGTAAATATTCACGAAGCGGAATGCAACTTTATATAAATATCATCACATCGAAAAATATTTTGATCACCTACTGAGGATCCAATACCAACGGAAGTACCTGTATTCCAACTAAAATTATTTTTACATCATTTTGTTTCCAAGAAAATTTTAGAAAAGGTCAGCCTATTTTCCTTCGCGGTTCAATATATATTACAGGAAATCTGACATGGGAGGGAGGAACCGCCCAGGCTGAATAGGGTTAAAAGTATTGGAATGAAATAAATCAAGGTAGATGTGTCACTTAATTTATTGTAACTGTATATTGTATATACTTGACATTTTCAACACAGCAAGTTTTTAGATTTATGTGTGTGCTTTTTTTTTTTACATTATCATAAATATTTCAAGAAAAGTCCATTGCCTACATTCTATTAGGTTTTTTGAATAAATCGAAAATTAATAATAATGGTGAAATCAAAATAATACCGACCACAACTGAGATACTAGAAAGGAGTATAGCTGTTAATAAAGTCCAGTACAATTTCTATATTCTAAGTTACTAACATAAACATAGCAGTATTATTTCTGTTTCTACAAAATGTCAGAAACACCCATTTGAAGTGTCCAGTATGTAGTGATGTCTGCCACTTTTGTGTCTGTCACAATTTGTTCCTGATCGATACGGGATTTGTATATATTATTGCTATATATTTTTTTGTTTTGTTTTGTTACTAATTCAATAATAAATTTAAAATCAGATTTTGGTGTTTATAATGCATTTTATATATCTAACAGACCAAGATATTAGATAAAACATTCTCCCGTTTACGATATAGTAATTAGAAATGCTGATTTAATCAAAAAATATTTTTTGTTGCAAAAGAGTTCCAAAATGTACCTGTACCTCTGTGCAACGTTTTATGAAGTAGTGTGTATTATATCCAGAGATATTACAAGAAATGTAACGGCAGACAAAGAAGCCGCCATCTCCCAGGTCCACAAGGGCCGAAAAACCCTAGTCTAATAGGATTAAAAACAATAATGAAAGTATGTATAATACATAAATACTGTATATGTAAAATTCAACTGAGCATTAATCACAATAATACAGGGAAAATCTGTGGTTATATATTGGGTTGTGCCTTTGATGTCTCACCGAATTTAAGTTTATTAAAATGAGGACTATATCACAAGTAATATCAAAATATGTTGTAAAGTACGGAAGGCATATAATTACCTAGCTCCGTTCTGAGCTAGAAGTATTCTTTAATAAATAAATATTTGTGGATCCGTAGTGTAGTGATTAACGCTCTCGCCTTTGATTTGGGCGACCCGGGTTCGATTCCCGGCTGGAGCAAAGATTTATATCTTGTATAGAGGTTTACGGATGAGTCGTTGGGCAACGTTTCCACGTGGAGGGACCTACTGTCCTCGCGGGGCCACGCCCACTATATGTTATATGCCACTAGTCTGATAATATACATTAATTGTCCTCGTCAGCTAGAGGTGCAGTGTTTTGTATGTGAGTGTATGTAAGGTGTTAATACCTAACTTGAATAGAAAGAAAAATAAAAATAAAAAATAAAAATATATATTTTGCGAAACAAAAACATAAGGAACTTATAATATTACTGAAAATTGTTGCACTAAACTAAATAAATAATTTATATTAAATATATTTCTTACATTCCACTGAATCCATCTATATACTCATGTTGTATACTACATGATAGCATCAGCACAATCTCTCAACCTCTTAGGAAAACATAACAACACACCACAAGTTTAGCAGCAAGATGTGCCTCTATATCGTTTGGCTTAACACCCGGAAAGCTCTTTCACATCACATTGTCAAAGATTGTTGACAAACAGTCTGATCAAGTTTAAACTTCGATATCTGCATATATTGTTTTTGAACAGTTACCAAAAAGCATGCATTGCTAACAGTACTGGAAGCGGATCGTGGCGTTTCCAGAAATGACTGATAAAGTGCGGTCCTTTGTATTTCTATTGCGGTAACTGTTAAAATAAAATCGCATTATTAGTATTAACAATATTTCTACAGTTTAACTTCTTCAGAACAAATTATTCCCGCTATCAATCAAGGATCTGTCATAAAAGAGTTTTTATATCCGTAGCATCGTTATAAGTTAAATAAACATTAAGACCATCACAGTACAACAGGCAGAGGAAATTGGTACTAAGAAAATGAGAAAGGAAAATCCGAGTACAAAGTAATGTATAACAAAAAGTGTGATGTTATGGATGGTAGGAGAGAATGATAGAATATGAGAATAACTCTCTAAGTGTTGAATTGTACTGGATTTAACTGTCGCCTAAAACAGTGAAGGAATTTGATTTGATGAGCTGTATGAATTTGGTTTAAATAGATTTCCAATCTAGTATTTTCAATTCACAAGTGTCCACAGAGTTAACGCTTTCCTTGGTAGTTGCAAGTTTGTTTAACTTGAAAGAACGTTCTCGTAACTTGAGTAAAATATATTGTCAGTTTCTTTAATTTGATGAATAAAATCACGCTAAACAGTAATCCGTAAGAAACCTGCATCATCTAAAAAATAATTCATCTCTCGCCGTTTTTAGTTGGTATATTGATCTTTCCCAATGTCTTTTTATTTCTTGTAACACAACTCTAACAAACTCATTTGGAGTAGTTCCTAGTGTTATTTTAAAGTAAATATCTGATGAATTCCAGCTTTTCATAATATCGCCAGCATCCTCTAATAGCCAGGGATCTCTACAATTGGAAAATATATTCATAGTTCAAACATGCAAATAATATTGTATTGTAAAAAATCAATAATATCAAGATATCTCTAACACCTTAATATACGTGATGATAAAATTATTGCGATTAAATGTTTAATGATCCGTGGTGCAGCGGTTAACGCTCTCGCCTTTGACGTGAGCGACACCGGGTTCGATTCCCTGCTGGAACAAAAATTGATATCTTGTATAGAGGTTGACGGATAAGACGCTGGGCAACGTTTCCACATGGAGGGACCTACTCGCGGTGCCACGCCAACTATATGTTATATATGCTGTGTGCGCCACTAGTCTGACAATATACATTAATTGACCTCGTCAACTAGTGGTGAAGTGTTGTGTATGTGAGTGTATGTAAGATGTTATTACCTAGCTTGAATAGAAAAGAAAAAAAAATGTTTAAGGTTCTAACAGTTTTTTCTTCATGGCTGTAATCATTGCTTCCAAAGAGGATGAATTGTCTCAGCATTTTAGCAGGTCATGATTTTCGTGAATTTAACGGTCAACATTTTATACCCTTATAACAATTTATGCTGCATAAAACTCATAAAAACGTATAAAAGCATATAAACGTCACTCGAGTTTATTATTTTTAGACATGTGCTTGGATGTCAAACGATGAAAATAACTTTTAAATTTGAATAAAAGGATTCAATTCAAAGTCCTTATTAAAAAGGGCTGGAATTTTGGGGCTCATTACTGTCCTGTATATAGATACACCCGGTTAAGGTTTTAAACTTTGGATTTCCGCACATTTCCAATATGCAAAACTTCTATTTTCTAATTACATTTTTACAGTGTCGTTCCCACACTCTAAATATAAATAAATAAATTCAGTGCTATTGATGTGCGTTCTGTACGATTGCAGTGCGTTCAGTGCTATTGAAATGCGTTTATTGCTATTGAGGTGCGTTCAGTGCTATTGAGGTGCGTTCAGTGCTATTTTTGTACGAACCATATTTTGACGTCTACTAAACGCCCTCGCCAAAACGTTAAAAACTGAACAAAAACGCTCGTTTTTTAAACATACTATTCATTTCGTTTTTTGTACGAATCTTATTTTTATATTCATAAACGCCTTCACAAAACTGTTAAAACCCGGAAAAAAATTGGACGTTCATTAAACATTATTTGGGTGACGAAATTTGGAGACTTAAGTTTTGATGTATTTGTAGAGACCCGCCGAATTTGAGCTGTCCTTGACGAACGTCGTCTGGTCTATGGTAGGTCAGTTTTGACCTACTTTAATCCTTTTGTGTTAAAACTAGGACTCTGTGACAATACCATTGAAATCCTCATCCAAAATCTGTTTAGAAAATAAGGATCAACTGTTTTTTGATGATCAATCTAATTGTGAGATCTTCA
>JANTOQ010599122.1:0-10621 GCA_027564595.1 Bythotiara depressa
GGTGTATTTTTATTCAACACCATGTTAGGGTGTGCATTTGAGGACCGTTTCTGAACACCCTTTATGGTGTCAAACAGCACCCCTAAAACTTTCAGTGCACTTAACAACTAGCGCCGTTCTTCATTTTTTGCACATTTGAGGAAACGTGGCAAAACATAAATGTGGTCTAAAATCCCATTTGTTCCAAATATTTTGACATTTATTGTTGATAATATTCGCTCTCATATGAATGAATTACACCAAAGAATAAACGGAACCAATCAAGAGACAGGATCGTATAATTGGTTAAACAAAGAACAATATTGGGATGCAACAAGGGTGGTTTTATTACGTTCAGACAGTGAGAGACAGACATTCTCAACGAAGTTTGTAAATATGTCAGAAAAGAGCTATCACTTATCAGGCTCACTGGTGAACGAATCAATGAAAAGACAACAAAGGCAGGCGATGAAACGGGACTTGACATCAGCGTTTTAGATTTTTGGATTCCTGGTCAACGAGTATTCTTTGATTATAAGGGACTTTGACCAAAACGCTCAGCGATACTGAAACTAACCTAATGAAAGGTTTCGTCAAAAATGAAGAGAAAAAAAGCACTACAAAGAAAACATAGAAAATGCCAGCTTTTGTACCACTAGTGTTTAATATCAAGGAGTAGGTAGAGAATGTAAGAAATTCTTCAGTCGTTTAACAGAGATGATAGCTGAGAAACGAAATGTATCTATGTCAGTTTCGACGTCATTTATTTGAACAAAACCGTCCTTCTCACGGCTACAATCAATGCTGCATCTATAACGCGGTTTATGATCTCTTAAACGTGTAGTGCACAATGACGATATGGAACTGGCCGAATTATCCAGAATGAAACATTGAAGCGTAAAAGTCGAATCATGTTGGATGATATATCGGTTGCAATATTAACATTATAATTATTTGTTACTACTAAAAGAGCATGCCGCGATTGCTTCTGTGCAAAGTTAATATATATATACTATAATTGCTGGGGAAAAAAATCACATGAAACCATTGCGCGAAACATTCCAACTACAGAATCGTTACCATAACAACACGAAAAATCCAAAACAACGCTTACCAATGATTTATGTCTCTTCCGCAAGTAGCCAGAATGGAAATGAAGACAAATAGCGGAAATTTGATTTAATTATTTAACTAGGTAAATATTTTTTCAATGCGTTTCTTAAGAACGATATGAAGGGCTTACCTTGTTACCTAACTGCTAGCATGTCACCCTAACTATCTCGGGTTTTCAATTATCTGTGTAATCCTTCTTGATGGAAGTTGGTAGTTTTTTAACTGCTGGGTTATCCAGGCATAGAGCTGTATTCACTTAAATGATGATTCTGTTCAACAGTTTGTTTTACATCATTCTTGGCACCTGTTTCCCTTCCGGGAACGAATGGTAGGATTAGCACGACGTAAGTCAAATACGTCATCATAAAGAAGAGAAAAGAACTATAAATTAATACCACAAATAATAAAGAAATCACAAGCTAATTTTTATCCGGACAGCTAGTTCAAAGTTATGTATAAAGAAACAATTCACATCCTTTAACATTAGTCTTTCATTTTATACATTCTAAATATACATAACAAGTTAAATTATCTATCAATTATAAACAATACATAACTACTATAATGAATATACCTGCATAAATTAACAACTCCGCATAAAATCACAATTTCTATAATATATATATACTAATTTATATATATATTATATTCATATAAATTTATCAATGAACAAAACTCCAAAACACAACAGACGCACACGTATTATAATATAGTTAGTGTTTAAAACTTTCTATCTTTCATATGTTATCTCACTGCCACGCTCCAAATTGTAACCGCTCTTATTTTCTGACCAGTTCAGGGAAAAGTGGCGAAGTAAGAACTCCTGCACAAGTCCTACACCTCTCCCTTGCCTCTTACGTACCTACGCGAAAATCTCTTTTGTTTACCCTCTCCTTCGTAAATAAAATTCAAAATTAATTAAAACAAATCTTCTTCATTCGAGTATTCATTATAATATTCGTTGGTAAACAGAAAAAAAAACATCTACTAAGAAGAGCTGCTATCGTTGTTAAATATTTCTACATCGGAGTTAAAATAAATACACATTTCTCCAGTCTCGTTTTTTGCTGATATTGGCGAATTTAAAAGTTGTATATTTCTAAAATGGTAGTTTTTGAAGGTAATATTTCGATAGCGGGAAAACAAAGGGCGATATAGTATGGCGGAAAAATGAGAACGATTATATTGACAGCTAGCGTTTTATCATTTTAGGATTTCTAAACTTACGGATTCGCTGACATCAGCAAAATTACGAGACCGAAAAAAAGGTGTATTGGATATAAAACCAATAAAGCCTCTACATAACATTTTTAAAAAGCGTACACGATGAAGTACCAACTCCCTGTACGCGCCCATACATTTTTATTTTAACCCCACCCCTTGGGCTGAGTACGCACTTTAGGGATGTTAAATATACTATATCACACGTATGTTAATAATTAGTCAACACATATGTAATAAAATAAATTAAGTAGAGAATGGAACTAATGGACGTCACTGACGTCACTCTGATCATTAAGAACGACTGCACAAGGAACTTTCGTCGCTTGCCTCAGAATTAGAATCGTTGTTGGGTGTGGCTTTTTTAAATCATATATATTATATTCATAACATAGAATTACAACGTTAACAATCTTTTAATAAATAAAACAAGATATAAACTAAAATATAAAAACATGGATATATGCATAGAATAAAGGATAAAGCAAGACAAGTCCTCTAAAACAAAACTTGTGATAATCATAAACTATTAAAATGTTGCTATTTTGATGATAATCATTAATATTGGAATGGGTCAGGGTTATGGCATTTTTTTTTTTTAACGGAAATATGCCCTAACCCTGACCCAACCCCTAAATAGTGAGTTATATATAAAGGTATCGCTTACGTTGTGCTTGTGGCGCACTAACAATGACTTATTTATATTTTAGTTAATTATAATTCACAACGGTATAATTAACGAATAAAAACCTACATTTTTTATGGTTATCATAAAAATAGCAACATTTTAATAGTTTATGATTATCATAAATTTTGTTTGAGAGGATGGGTTGATTATCTCTATCAAGAACCATTGTCTGTGAAATTAGCATATATACGGAGAAAGGAAAACAAATATATAGACACACAGGGTCAGTAATAGGAAATATATCTTACATGACACACAGGTTCAGTAATAGGAAATATATCTTACATGACACACATGGTCAGTAATAGGAAATATATCTTACATAAGAGTCTCCTCTAATCTTTTAGCATGAAAAATGAATTCAATTACTTTATTGAGAATGCATTGGTTAAGAGTGGTATCATAAAATTAACTTTCATAAAAGAGAATAGTACAACCTCAGAGCTTATTAAAGGGAGGAGACAATTACCATTAACACGAAGATTGTCAACAAGTATTTTACAGAGTCTGGAAAAGTTAGGGCAATGCAATAAGAAATGTTCATTTGTTTCTATGGAATTCGTTCCACAAAAGCAAAACGGGTTTATAGTATTTTGAAAATTATGACGAAATTTATGCTCTCATAAATGACACAAAAGCCAGCGAAGTAATGAATACTTTCCGAGATGTCTCAAGAAATATACACTGGCATGTGTGACCATACCAATCCATATCGTTAACACTTTAGTTCCCGTTGTCCCGGTAAATGGACCCAATCAATAGGCGTCCCTTTGTTATTGAGCTTTTTACAGAGGTAGATTATTTGAATCAAAAGGAAGATAATAGTTGTATAGAACCTGATAAAACCCCCAGATCCTTCATAAAATTATAATAGTTTTCACGAGAAATTAACAATAGACAGGAGGTATATTCAGGTATGAAAGGATTAAAACATATATCCTTTTTTGGAGAATGGGGCATGGAGAAAAGGGCCTAAAACCGCCAAAGTTTCAAGCACATTGTCCCTGATCGTAAGGTTAAACATCACTCGACATAATGTTATTATAAAATGCTGCTGAAGTAAACTAAAATGTTAAAATTATGTTAGCATCTTATTTAAAATTAGTAAACATATGTGTATTAATAAAAGAAATATGTCTATAATAATAAAAATTAATATACGTCACTCAGCACAATGTCATTATAAAGTATTGTTGAATGAAACTAAAATGTTAAAATATGAAAGATTAATTTTATTAAATATTCCAAGTATCAGCATTATATGTAAATTAACTTTCAATTAACTCTTGAATGCATAGTGTCCCCAGAAAGAAATCAAATCATTGGTTATTTCTTTGCTATTTTACCTTTTCCAGGGGGTAAATTATTAGAAATATAACGTAAAAGCAATATTGTTAAAGCTGATTAGACCTCCTGGTACCTCATAAAATATAAAGGTTTCCAATGGGAATTTCTGTATAACCAGGAGGTATGCTTAAAGGATTAACACGGCTTTGTAATCCACAACTACAGCAGAAAATAAACTATATTAAATAAAGCCTATTTAATTCTTGTCATTTTTTATGAGAATACAGTGGAAGTCATGTAATTCGAATTCTGAGGGGACCGAGAAATTTGTTCGAATTATATGATTTAGATGATTTTCCGAATTATAGGAGTTCGAATTACATGAGTTTCACTGTACATTTTTAATGAGAATACATATCCATTCTCTTTGCTATTATCAGCATTTCTCACTCAGTGGCTGACTGGTTGGTTTATTCTTGCTTGCAGACCTACACAAAGAACAAAATTATTGATGTTACACAGAAAAGCTTTACTACACCTCTGCAGCACCAGAACAGTGGTTTTAAAGTGATTGAAATATGTGTTAATGCATAGACTTGTTAATAGTTTTGGAACGTGTGTTATCAGTGATAATCTTAAACTGACATTTGCTCTCTAAATAGTTTCACATACTTAATGAAATATTGGTTTAATTTCAATATGTACTTAACCCTTGCTAATGCATAGTATCCACCGGAAAGGAGTCAAATAATTGGTTATTTCTTTACTATTTTGCTGTTTTCAGGGGGTTAATTATTGGATATGTAATGTAAAATAAATTTGGTAAAAGTTAATTAGACCCCCTGGTTCCTCATAAAGTTATAAAGGTTTCCAATGTTAAATTTAATATAACCAGGAGGTATGTTTATGCATTAAAGGGTTAACCTTCAATTTTATTTAGAGAACAATGCATTGCATTTTTATTTAGAGAACAATGCATTGCATTTTATTAAGAGAACAATGCATTGCATTTTCTGGAATGATCCTGTAAGAAATGAAAGCCAAGGTTTTAAGTAATATTGATTTGTAATAGGAAGAATAAAATTTAATTTGGGTTACGTGAAAAAAGGAGGATACATACTTATCCCTGACTTTGCCTATTACGTTTTTACACAATGATTATAAACATATTTGAGCATATTAACATTATTTGTTCCTTTCTGATATTAAAACGCGATTTAAAATGTAAAATTTCTCGAAACATGAAACGATACAATATCTACCAAGAGCTCCAAGTCCCCTTAACTCTACCGAAACATACCAAAAACGTGGAGATAATATATTATATGCTACAAAACGGTGTCTCGTTTTTCGTTTAGATAACACGGTGTTACGATTTTAGACGTGAAAAGAGTTTTTTCGGTAGGTATTTATAAAGAAAGTGAGAAAGTTACAACTTTATATTGTGATTAAAGTTGAACAAAAGATGATATAGAAAAAGCGAGACACCGTTTTGTTCACGTTAGAATCAAGTTTCGAACCAATATTTTTGACGAAAAAAAATCATGTTGAGGGGACTTGGAGCTGTTTTAAGCTAACCGCATAAAAACAAGTTCTATATTTTTTTTACTACTTTCTACAACAAGCTAAGTTAACAAGAGATACATAGTTAGATAGAGGAATTATATAGCATTCAGAAAATATAGACTTATATATAAATGATTTAAAGAAAGCGAAATATTTTTAAAATACTGAACATTTGTGATATATGTATACTTAATTAAAGTTATCCCTACGTACCACTTAGATCGATTCTCCCACACAGTGAAAATGGTCAGAACAATACCCTAAAAAGAAGCAAATACGAATCTAAACTGCTGCAGATTATATTAGTAAATAGATCTTTTGAATAAACCATGATAAGAAACTGAACCTCTACAAGGTACGTTTCTACATAATATGAAATCTGCGTTTAATAATTTTTTACTGTCTGGAAATTAAACAAACACTAAAATCTTAGTTATAATTGATGGATAAAAAGGTCACAAATGGACTAAATTAGTATTCCTCAAGTGGTTAGAAATGGTCTAAATATATTACCAATGACAATGAATGACTGGACTTGATCTCGCCGTCATTGTTCAACAAAGGGTCCAAATACATAACCATTTTGGTATACGATGACAATGCATGACTTTTGATGTAATCATGATTCTTCAACACGGTTTAAATTGGGCCATTTGGGGCTTTGTGACATCCAGAATCGCTCATGTCATTATGAAGTTGGGACAGGTTCCGAGGTTTTACAGAAAAGTACATTGACATGTGTGATCTTACGAGTTTCCCAGACAACACTTTAAAGGGAAAGGGACAAAACAAGAATGAGGCATAGAGATGCGTAAATACAAAATATCTTCTTCTGGATTGCTTGCTAAGCCAGTCATTAATAGGACCTGTGTGAATTTCTACCTCAGGGTAGCATAATCTCGGTCTTTAATTTTTGGACTTTTGGCATTTTCTGCTTCATTCGAGTTTTGGCACCTTTCCATTCACGTATAAGAATAGGTTTAGATGTTGGCTGGACAGTGATTAGAATCGTGCGTGCCAGTGTGTTTTCTTGAAAAACCGTCATAATTGTCCTTATTTCACTGATTATCACAAAGAAGACCCCATACAGACTAATTAGCAGGATAGCGAGCCCCCTCTTTGTCCAACCGGGCTGAGTACCTGAGATCCTCCTAAAGCTGGATTTTCACTTGTTAAAATATTTCCATGAACGGAAAGTTTGGCATTCAAAAAAAGTTGAAAATTTTCGTTTCAAATTTCTGTCCAAAGAAAATTTGTCTCAACCAATCACAATTGTTTAATTTATTTTTCGTGAAAAACTTTCAGTAAATGGAAATCCGGCTCAAGTCATTTTTGCTAAACTTAAAAAGCTTAACTCTATGGAAACTTTCGTATCACTTGTGGAATAAGAATTTTGAATTTATGGCAACTTGCCCATAGACATTACGTCCAAGATTTATTTTGTACAAGGTCCCAGTGCCAATTCAATGTTTTAAATGACGGTGATTTCTTATATTTTGAAATTTGCATTAACAACAAAAATAACTGAATTAAATGGTTATTTCGAACTCGCGAAATTAGGATGAACGGTTACATAGCCTGTGTACAGATTCATCTTATGCTTGTCTAAGGTATGTGCAATATGCTCAATATTTTCGTCGCGCCATGGTTATAACTTATGCAATAATTTGTCTGAAAGGTCAACCACGAGATAAGTGGTGGTGGCAGGCGATGGAAGTATATTAAATTTATACGTTACTTTTACTTTAGCTAATGCTACTAAATCTATAGACAGGAAACGATTTATCAAGTAGTTGAGTTGCTAGAAGATAACAATTCATTCAAAGCTACATTAAAAATAAATAAAAAGTAAGAAAACTTCCAAACTGTCAACAAAATGAATCCCCCATCACAAGCAGAGGTGTGGAAAGTTTAATCATATTTCGTTTGTTTTTGTTTTGAGAACTTAAGTCGTGGTTTTGATTACAATAGTGAAAACACGCAACATAACTTTAACTTCAATATCGACTTTAAATTAACAATGGTCTATTTTTAATTAGTACACAGTAATAGGCAGAAAAAAAGAAAATATATAATGCTAATTATTCATAACTTTCACCATATTGGTTGTGGTGGATGCCTCTGACAAGAATATCAAGACCCTAAGCTGAACGGGTCTGTACACTGGCTGGGCACGCATACATATTGACAGGGAAAATCTTACCTCAAACAGCAGTGTAAATGATAATATCTAGTAAAAATGAAACAACAAATAAATTTTGTAAAGGTTTAAAGGGTTACATTATCCACCTGGTAATGCACCTGGTAATGCGCCTGGTAATGCACCTGGTAATGCAAATACTAGCATATTTATTTGTTGAATGTATCGTAATATTGACTATCGATAAATTATCAAAAGTACTAAATTACTGCCTGTAAACAGACAGTGGTTGATGATGATATCACTTTTTGTGCCTTGTAGGGACCATTGCCTTGCTTGTTGTATCTTAATTGATCCGTAGTGTAGTGGTTAACGCTCTCTCCTTTGACGGAGCGATCCAGAGTTCGATTCACGGTCAGAGCAAAAATTTATATTTTGTATAGAGGTTTACGGATGAGACGTTGGGAAACGTTTCCACGAGGAGAGATCTACTGTCCTCGCGGGGCACTGCCCACTATGTTATGTTGTGTGTGCCACTGTGTTTTTAAGTGAGGGTTTTGTGTTTTTTGTTTATTAAAAAAAGAATGGTGATATTGTCTAATTAAAATCATAAAACAGCAACCACACTATACAAAAACATTATCTTTTAGGGAAAACCTTAATCATATGCATGAATACAGCACATGCCATTATTTACTTACCGTTGATGCCCACGAGAAAGAAATATTCTCTGTCAAGATACCACCAAATGTTGGACCTAGCACACTCCTAAAATCAAACCATGTAGTGAGTTAACAGTGATAAAGTATGAAAAGACCGTTGATTGTTAGGCCACGTTAATATGAGACCCTACTTGAACTCAAACTGGTGTGAGATGTCATATATTTAATTCGATTTACTGTTGGTCTTTTTATAGTATCTGCATGCCTTAGATTCACTTCATCTGTTTATAGGGGCTGCATGATAAGACTTACAGTCTTCTGCCAGCTCCTGCCGTGTTTATTTTATGTTCAGTAACATCGATGTAAATAACTTTAACGGCGAAATACAACCTAAACTTAAACCTAATCTGTTCATTCGGTCCATTTGACGGAAATGAAAACTCAAACTGGTGTGAGATTTTCATGTAAACATCAATCCCGAAGTGAAATGTGAAGACTCTGACTGTGAAAGTTGACTTCAGAAGAAGTGACATGTAGCTTTAGCTTGATTTTAATGAGTGAATCGTTGTTTACAAAATTCACTTCGGGTGGAGGAAAAAAGTTCACTTCGGTTTTATTTAATTTCGCCTCTGACTTCCAGCCTTAGTAAATAAATCCGATATTAACAAATCTGCAATGCTGATAAAAGACTCTTTTTTTCTCTGAGCCATTCAGAATCGAGACAGCGATAAAATGTTAACGATAAAAGTAGCAAGTATATCGTTGGCAAACATTACTAAATTAGTCACAACTAAGTATCAACTAAAACGTATTACCCAATAGAAAAGCCGCAATTGAAGACTCCTGATACTATACTGGTAGTAGCAAGATTATCTGGTAATCCACCATTCCTAGAAAAATAATCATGAACAAATATTTATGAAGGCTGTGTTTCACGAATATATTTATTCAGAATTTTTTCAAAATATTATTTCGAAAATATTCTAGCGTGTAACATTACAAAAATATATTAATGTCTCATTAATTATGCGCGAAAACGAACGCTACAATTTTTTAAGAATAAGTTTCTAAATCCAAAAAATGTTTTTTGGCTGTTATCCTATTCAATTATAATCAATGGTCCATTGGACAATAAAAGACAATAAAAATAAATAAGCAAATTAGCGCTTTAGTCAGAGCATAAGAACAGCTGGTAGTAAAACAAGTTTTTCATATTTTTAACAATGCTGAAAGGCAGCATTTTGTGTTGTTCACAAAAGCCAACCAATCAAACAAATTAACGCTTAGTCAGAGCATAAAAAACAAGTTTTTCATGTTTTTAACGATGCTGAAGGGCAGCATTGTGTTTTGTTAACAAAAGTTAATTAAGCCTTGTGTGCATGATATTTATGTTAATATTTGTTATTTTAATGCCAGTTTGTGTTTATTTTGTTGCTGCTCTACCACATGATGTACTAAAACAACATTGAGGTAATATACTTTTGTTCTGATTAAATTCATCTTTTAACTGTTGAGATCATTAACTTATTTCTGTAATTAATAGAACTAATGGGACGTAACGAGATTTGTTTTGTTTTATTTTGCTTTCAAAATATTGTACGCGTTGCTGATTTAGCTAACCTTTTAAAACTGGATTTTCTCATACGAACTATCCTGGTAAGGTACTAAAGGTAAGTAAAGCACCTTTTCTCGTAATAAATCTTGGATAAAACAACTTTCATAATAGGAACATACCTTGCATACGCTCACTTGCAAAGATTTTTGATACCAGGCTGGCTGTCAAAAAACGGAAGGCCTAATTGATTTTTTTTAGAATCTTTTTAACTAGGTTGGATTAAGTAAACATTACATTACTCACATTTTGTTTTATCGTTTCATATCATAACCAAAAAACTTTACAAACATGATAGATAACCAGTGTAACCTCGACCTGGTTTAAAATCTCAAATAGGCTCGAGGAGAATT
>JANTOQ010599233.1:0-10621 GCA_027564595.1 Bythotiara depressa
TTTTTATGAAAATTGTGTGTAAAAACGGCATTTTTTGAGAGTGAACTTTGATCGTAAATATCTACAAGAAGAAAAACTTTTTTAAAAATCTGAGACTGGCGATTTAAGTTCTATGTTAGACAAACCAAATAAGCGCAAAGTCAAAGGAAAATATAAATTTCCCTTCAAAAATTAAACCAAATGCAGAAGTCCCTGTAGAGTTTAAAAAAAATGCATTTTTCTGCAAAACGACGTTGCTTATATTTTTTTTAAGTAGAACGCACGTTATATAAATGGTGATAAAACAGGCTTTCTAAAAAGTTTTGCTTAAAGAGAAAAAGCTCTGTTTTTAAAACTGGAGATTTTCCCTGTGTGTATCCTTAAGTCATTGGTAAACTGGAAAAGTTTAATTCTTTCCGTAGTTATATCTATGAACACTTTCGCAGTACTTGTGGAATTTGATTTTCGAATTTTTGGCGCTTAGTCCAAATATATTATGACCAGGATTGTAGTTAATCTAACTCATTTTGATTAATTTTGCTGCTAACTGATCACCGTAGCCTAGGCGAATGATTACGGGAAAAATTAACTGGCATATTACTACCTTAAGTGTCACTAAAATCGGTTACAACCCGTTGCTACGGGTGTTATTAAGGCAACAGATTTGCAAGTTGGGTAATAAATTCCAGTTTTTCTTAAGTTTTTATAAGTTAAATCAGGGCAGTATGGGAATCGTAGCGTTTTGATTGGCTTCCCGTAATTTCCCCGCGTTTTTTTTGAAGAGCTTTGTATTTCACGATACAATTTCTCAGTTTCTTGTATAATTCTACAGTTATTCATAATGGCTTCTAAAATCAAGGCTTGTATGATGCCATGGTGTTACTTATTTAAAAACGAATCTTCCCAGCGTATTTTTTCATTTTTGATATGAGAAAGAGAAATAAATCGCTGTGGAGAGGGTGCTTATTCTATGATGTCGTAAAACCCATAAAGATTCAAACACTGAGGCGATTCAAACACAAATAAGGTATCTTCTTGTTCCTTCGTGTTGAAGAACAACTACTGTCAGTTAAGATCTAAGATCCTATGTCAAGAGTGTCTTTTTATATTTGTAGGAGCGTCCTGTCAGCACAATCAATCTCGTCACCTTTGTGCAAAGCAAGAACAACTGTTAGTTCCAGTACTGAAGTATCTACTATCCTATGTCAACTATCTACTATCTCTTTGTATTTTGTAGGAGAATGTGGTTTTTTAAATCGGCCTTCCATTATCGGAAATTAAAATTCCTCTGATTAATCATACAACTCTCCTTCCATTTCTGTGTTATGTATAATTAGAAACCTACGTTTAAACATAGGAAGGAGAGCACGTACGTACTGTCTTGAAGCATTGCTAATAATGTTTTCGTGCGATGGAACTAAACGTTAGTATGTAAGCTATATCTACAAATATTTAATAGCTTTTATCTGGTGATAGCGCGCGTAGTAGGGACAATATTCAAAGATATGCGACTTTAAATATTCATGCTGGATGTTAACGAGGAAAAGATCATGAAAACTGGCATTTAGTGTATATAGCTACTTCTTATATTTTATCAACAATAGACAACACAGTTCTTAAAGGGATTCCTGCGTAAAATAGCAAGTTATGCTAATTTTAAAGCCCTTTAAAAATGATGAAAAATGGTTTTTATTTGGTGCCAAAATCTTTATCGGTTCTCAAGATATTTCATTGTAAAGAATTTTAGAGGAGCTGATGTTTAAGCCGGTATTAAAACTTGTGATGTTATTGGATCTAATTGTATTTATTGGAAAACCATGTCTTTGTAATACCTTTGTAGTACCTCAGGAAATACTTTAGCACGGTGAATAACATTTGGCTCCCTTGTAGTTAATGATTAAAGACAGAAAACGTTTACAAAAGTGGCATCCATAACTAGGTCTCACAATCTTTTACCAAATGTATTTTTCATTATATTTCCAACAATTAACCCCCTGGAAAAAGCAAAATAGCAAAGAAATGACCAATGATTTTATCCCTTTCCGGGGACACAATGCATTAAAGCATAAAGGGTTAAAATATTGTTGACCTGATATCTTTTCTTTGTTTTCGAGAGTGAATGTCCCATTTATATATTTTTATCTCAGTGTGCACATCAGGGTCAAACAACGTCCTTATAACGTCGAATAAACGTTACAAACGTTGATATAACGTTGCGTGACCATGATGTACCCACTGGGGGATACGTATGCAAGTTTCTCTATATTGTAGGCTGCTTCTCATATTTTACCAGCCACAGAGATGTTCTAGGAAACAGATATTCCAGAGCAATATCACTTTTGCCGAAAAGAGCTGTTTTGGCAAAATTAAGAATTTGGTCTAACAGGCAATATCAGCTATTCTAAGTTACACAAGGTGATTCATGTCATGGCAAATTGATCTGTTCTATGATAGATATTTTACCTGATTTCTGATTCATCAGTGTCCTTATTTCTAGTAAATTGAGATGTTACATTAGAGAAACATGCCCGTATTAGAGGTGTTCTAAAGAAGCTAAAACTGTTTTCTAGATGTGAACAGCTTTACCAAGTGCTTTTGTATCTTTAAGCTGTGCACTGATTTATTTTTCAGTTAGAAGAAGGGAGAATAGAGAATAAGAAACTACATAGGAAGAATCAATGGCAAATCTATTAGAACATTTGAAATCTTGGTACCAATTCAACGACAAAAATTTGAATGATTGGAATGCGGGAATTATTTTCTTTGTGGTATCGTTTGGTGCCGCTATCTTCACATATCCATATGCCGTTCAAACGATTGGAGTCACTTCATTTGTACTGCTTTTAATCGTAGTCGTGGCAACTTCTACTTACTGCGCATGTCTGTTGTATGAATCGTTTCTGTTATTGCTTATGAATAAAGCGAAACAAGATGATATCTCTCGTCATCCATACCCGGCTCTTGCAGAAATGGCTTATGGAAAAATATTTCGTAAGGTTGTTGCTATGACCGTGTGTATTTGTAGCATATCAGTAGCAATTTCATTTTTCCTATTCACTGCTAATACAATGACGACTATGGTAAACATCAATGGCCTGTCTTACAACAACCAGATGAGAATATGGGTCACAGTATTGTGTGTAATTGTACTACCTCTAATGTTCCATGGAACTTATAAAGAATTGGGTACGACAGCGTTTGTTGCAATTACCGCAAGTCTCTTTATGTTTTTTGCCATACAGATTATTTGTATCATCACAGCAATCTCACAGGAGAGTAACCAAGTTAATGCAACTATAATGACTTCCGATGGAGATGTTGCTGACGTTTTATTTTCCTCACTTGGGATAATAATGTTTACTACGATTGGTACATCCCTAACTCTGCCATATGTAATAACAAATGCTGAGCGTCCTCATCGTTTACTGACCCCTATAATCAGCGCCAAGTTATGTTTAATCATTTTCAGTCTGTTATGCGGCCTTGTAACATACTGGATGTTTGGGGTATCCATAGAACCCTCATTTATGACCACTCTTTCAAAAGTGACAAACAAGTCAACAGGATTTCAAATAACGCTATTAATTGCGCAACTTACCATTGTCATACATTTTCTCCTGGTTACAGTGTTAATTACCAACCCGGTGTACTTGATAATAGAAAGCAATTTTGGAGTTCCACCAGGTAAGAAATAACAATTTGTTTAGAAGTGTGATGATCGCCTCCCATGGAAATCCGTGGGGTTGTTTTCGCTACGCTATGCCAACGGCCAAGGCCTTCTTAATTTCAAGCTTTCCATGTCAGTTTAAATATGCTTAAATATGCACTCGGCAGTCAGAAGGTTTGTTTTGCTACACTACGTCAACAGCCAAAGCATTCTTAATTTCAAACTTTCCATGGCCCGCTTCATATTCAGGTGTAAAAATTAATAGATTTTGCATGAACGCCAGCGGAACATGAAAAATTTAAAATTAAGAAGGCATTGGTTGTTGGCGTAGTGTAGCGAAAACAACAACCCTTCTGATTGCTGTGTGTCATTGAAATTTTCAGCATAGGCATATTGTTTGAATTCTGATCTGAAGGCCACTTTTTATCAAATAAAACTTCAATTTTCAAGAGATTTTGGAAAGGCCTATTATTCAATTGGAAAAAAGTTGATAATTTTTTAACTTTCACTGTATCTTAATATTTTTATGAATGATGGAAAGTTATTAGCCTACATACTTTAAGTAACCTCTGCTCTTTGTGACTACAATGACCTCAGAGGATGCAAGTCAAACGTTTTTCAACTTCCCCAAAATTGTTGCAAATGTTTGGTGCGGTACCCTTACCTTCCAGAAACATTATTATTAGTTGGAAGGTACTGGCGTTTGTCAGTACTGTACAACTCATGCGATATTATACATGATACATTTATCATGTCACGGACTTGATGCTTTATCATTAGGCTAAGTAAATATCACTGTCTGAAACATTTGAAAGAACCTCTCTTGTATTATGGTCTAAGAAACTGGTTCGTAAGAACCGGGGGAGGGACTGTCCCCATTAAGTACGGCAACAAAACAAAAATCCTTGATTCGGCTACTTCGTTGTATGGCCTGAGAAAGCAAAACATTGAAGACATTTTAGGCGATTTGGAATACGAAAATGATCTATTTTCTTTATAGATTTCAACTACAAGCGAATAATTGTACGGATGGGTGTAATGACTGGCATATGTACAATCAGTGTTTTATTTCCTGGTTTTTCTTCTTGGTATTCGCTGGTGGGAGCCGCAACTTTGCTCCTGTTAGGTATTATATATCCAGCTATAATACACAACAAACTATGCACAAAACATCCGGTGAATCTTGGTATCTCCTGCATGATATTAATATTCGCAATAATAGCATTGATAGGAAATATAATAGTGGGGATGCGTAGTTTACTTAGACAAAAGTGAAAATATCAATCACATTTTCTTCATTTTTTATTTATTTATGACTTTTTACCCAGGAAAGTACTGTTACCAATGAATGAAGATCCTTCGATCGAAGTCTGTTACCAATGAGAATCCTTCGATCGAAGTCTGTTACCAATGAGGATCCTAAAGCTCCCATTTGAAAGTTTCCACTCGGCTCTGTAAGTCAAGACATCCGCTCAACGAGCCAACCCCGAAGTGAAACTTTCGTCCACAGGCGGATCAAACCACAGCCGTTCGACCATTCAGACTCTAAGTAACTACATTACAGATACACACCGCTACATCCGTCTATGTTATATGTTTTCTATGTTAGCTATATATTTTGTTATTATATTATTTTGTTATGTTAATAAAGGAAGCAACCAGCAGAGCTATTCTAAGAAGGTGCTCTTAACTGATAGGAAGTTTGTTCTTGGAGCGAATCCAGAAACGAGTTGAAATGAGTTGCTTAGAACAATGTAATTCCCAAAAAGCAGGGCTCTCTTAGGCGATACATATTATTATTATTATCCGGTCACATAAATATACAAATATACATTTTAAAACACTTGAGGGAAAGAGTGAAATTCGAATAACATTTTTAAAATCTTAAAAGTTGCAAGCGTTCGAATTTTTTTCGACGAAACAAAGCTTTTAAGATTCTTTCGGCGACGCAAATGTTTTTAAAACAAAATAAAGTGTTAAGCATATTTCATCGCCATCATCGATAACAATTCGTTTCCTTTTACAAATGGTGTTAGCTGAAAGAGGTGAAATACTGTTTTGCTGTGATTACTGTTTATATTCAAAGCTCTTGTTTTGTTTTGTTTACATACAATGAGCGACATTATGCGTTGCTATTGACTCCGTAAAATATTAGCCCGGTTCTGACGTCATAAATTGCGCTCTAAACCAATCAGATTCGCGATCAGACGCGCAGCCCTGTTGACCGGGTAATAATGAACCTATATTAACTGTTAAGGAGGGCAATACGGAAAAATATTTACGCGAAGTTGGAGTAGTGCCCGAGCTTGCGAGGGTACTGCGCAAACCGAGGATAAATATTTTCCGTGTTGCCCGAACTTAACAGTTAATATAGGCTCAGAACGGTTCAATTGTTCTATGGTGTAAATTTGCACGATAACAACCTACAGTGCAAATGTGCACGATACAGAGAACTTTCAGTGCAAATTTGCACCATAACATAAAGTGCAAAGAACATCCTACATAACAGTACATATCTTCACGATAGAACAAACTACGGTGCATATTTGCACGATAAATATCTCTGTGTGTGCAATCGTATTTGGCAGATACATGCCACCGTAGAATCGCATGTCTTAATGAAATTGAGTATTACTTCTTTCCAGAACTTACGTCATCAAAATTACAAATCAATTCCACTTTTTTTTTTAAATAGATTTTATATTCATGAATTTACCGATAAAATTTACGTAAATCTGAAAAGTATCAAAGCATAAATTTGAAAAGGTTTAGTAGCATCAAAGTCAAATTATTGCAGCTTCTAGACTTGTTTAAAGAAATTAGTTTATTCGTGACAACGAGGCTGTGACGGCATGTACTTAAATGTAAGAAAGTATTAACCGTGTTTATAGATAGTTGTAAAATGATTTTGCACCAATATCAAATTTTATGTATTAAACATTATTTATTGACGAGTTAGGTCATTAAATAAATTCCTTATAAAAATGTAACTCGACAATCGGTGTCTTTGTGGTGTCTGGATAAATGTTCGAACATCTGATGAATATGACTGATTCAAGGGTTTATGAGATAATATTTTTCTTCTTCTCGTATAGCTCAGATAATGGAGTATCTCCGGTTCTATTACAATATACGCGGGTTCTAAGAAACAGGTATTGTAGATGTGTATAATTGCTGGCAAACGGAGTTGAGTTGTTCTAGCGAAATAATGAATTTGGCCCTCCTAATAAAATACTGCTCTTAAACTAATTTGTCCTATCCTGGAAGACTGACATTAGACTTTTTATTTCCTGGCAAATTGGAGTTGTTCTGAGAGAGGTATGTATTATCAACTCACGGAACATATATTTTTTCCAAGAGAAAAGATCTTTCCTGGTAAAGTTAGATTTTCATGTCCTAGAAAATCGAGCTATTCTAAAAGGCGTGTTATATACACTGTACTTAGGATATTCTTACTTTTAACATATTTCCTGAATATTTCCTGTGTATCATAACTGAAAGTATTGGGAAGACACTAAAAAAGTGTCATTTATCGTATACAATTAAAAGGCATATTTTTTTAAAGAAAGAAATTACTATATGATACAATATGACACTTTTTTTGGTTCGGATGAAAAGCTGTGGGTAACCTCATGTAGGACGAATTTTAACCCTTTAATGCATAAGTATAACTCCTGGTTATATTAAACTTTCCATTGAAAACCTTTATGATTTTATGAGGAACCATTATCAGCTTTTACCATTTATTTAACATTATATTTCCAATAATTAACCCCCTGGAAAAAGCAAAACAGCAAATAAGTAACTACTGATTTGGCTCTTTTCCGGGGACACTATGCATTAAAAAGGGTTAACATTTAAAAACATTCTGGAGTTATACTTATTCGTTTTCAAACCTGTTCCAAGTTAATTATTTTGACATTGGGTTTGGTGATAAGACTTTTATACTTCTTCTCGCTCCAGCCAATCCATTTATATATTGTAAATAGCATAACAAACATGTAATATTTTAAAACGGCGAAACATAAACTGAAACTGAAAGAACAGTTCTTAGAAGCGTCACTACAAATTGATTCTCTATTTATTGTAATATAAGGAGTCCAGGTTTACAAGAAGAATGAGTGCTTGTCCAATTTCCATGAAACTTTTTTGAGTTTTTCTAGCTTTTATCTGGGAATATTACCGTAAAAAAGTTTCGTATGGGGCATTTTTTTGTCCAAAAGTACATTTGTAAAAATATAATTCAATATAATATTTTACATAAACTCTACAAACCATATATATAAATATATTATTGCTATATATTATTCTTTATTTTTGTTTCTAATTCGAAATTTACAGACCAGATTTTAGTGTTTATAATTCATTTGTATATTTTACAGAACAAAATATTAGATAAAACTTTCTTCCATTTATGACGTCATAACTAAAAATGCTGAAATAATCAACAAATATTTTTAGTTGCAAATGAGTCCCAAAATGTCACTTGTACTTCTGTGCAAAGGTTTATGAATCAATGTTTATTATTTCCAGAGATATTACAATAAATTTTTCGGTGGGTAGAAAAGGTCATCTAGGCCACAATGGTCGAAATATTCCAGGTCTAATAGGGTTAAGTGAGACTGTTTTTGGTCAAAAACATTTGATTAGTTTGATTGTTTTTGGTCAAAAACATTTGATTGGTTTGATTGTTTTTGGTCAAAAACATTTGATTGGTTGATTGTTTTTGGTCAAAAACATTTGATTGGTTTGATAAAAGCAGGATTATGGTATGTAATAATCCTCAAATTTTTCTAGTTGACAATATTGTAAATGACGAGAACAGAATTAGTGACATCCTTATTTGACTTAACACCTTCGAGTTTTTTATTGATATTTCCTCCATCAATACACTCTGGACTCATTGAGGTATTACAGATCTACTTTTATATTCGCAATCACAAGATATATGACAAAAATGTAAGGTTTTAGATATATGACAAAAATGTAAGGTTTTTCTTTAGTTTAATACCTATTGTTTAACCCATTTTTACTGATAAAATATTTTTATTCTGTCTACAGTATGTTTGTGATTTCCGAATCTTATGACTACTTACTTCACTACTGAATCAACCAGGAAATCCAATGCTTCTATCCTGATTATCCTGGCAATCATTTAAATCATTTGTGCAGAATCTAGAGAGCAAACAGAAACAAAGAGAAAATGAAGAGAGAAATTCATAACTCCTTCCTATCGCGAAAATAATCATTGCATCATATACGTTTTTATTTCTCACATTTTCATTGAGAGCAGCATTAATTAAACTTCAGTAAGAAAGGACAATGCAAACAAAAACTTCTTCAGGACTTTCTTCTTGTTTATGTTACTGGTGTGTCATGGCCGCTCATTATGAAATAAATTTTTTATTTTGGTTTTCATATATGTTGGTAGGGAGTAGAAAGTTGGTTTTCATATATGTTGGTAGGAAGTAGAAAGTTGGAAAATAAAATTGACATCCTATTGACATCTTTATTATTATTTATTTATTTACTTCTAGCATAAAAAATAAAAAATAATTCCTAGAAATGTTTGATCTGTCAAATAATCTGGGTACAGGATACTAAATTACGACATGGTGTGAGCATTATAGACAGGACATATAACATAATAATCTAAACAAACATGGTCATGTTTGGTTTCTCTTTAGATTTGGACAGAGGGTGGTCTGAAGTGTCATAAACGCCCAGGGGACATTTTTCATTTTCCATGGGGTCACGCTAATATGACGTCATTACATTTACGGTCATGAAAAAATAGATGGAAAGCAATGGAGTGAAGCTATGGCTCATTTTATAGAGCGCAAAAAATTAAGCAAAAAACACGTAAAAACCATAGGCTAAAAATAAATAGTTTAAGAGATATTGTCATTTTACATATTTGTAAATCAGGGGGTAAAAACGGTTGATGAGGGTAAAATTTTGCATTCCATAATGTTATGTTAGATCGTATTTAACTGATATTTTTTAATCCATGTACATGTGCAGCTTACAAAGGTGATCTATATGGTTGTGTCCATAGGAAAAAATATTTGGTATAAGATATAATTATTGTAACTTTCTACCTGCTGAAACGGTAATCATTGCTCTAGAGTATTTTTAACACTATAAGTCAACGAAACAACATATCACTATGGAACAAAATCACTATCAGACAAGCAAGAGTAAGATGTAGAAAAATCGCTTTCAAACTCAGAACTTCCCATAGCTACTTCATCAGTTTCCATGTTTTCTTGATCAGCATCATACAACAATTCTGGCTTTTCAAGTAGACTTTGCTTACGGTTTTAAGTTTTGTGAGAAATGATGTCTTCCGCGTTAGATTATTCATCTCCGTCCGATGCATTTGTTGATGGTTTCAGATTCCTACGTGAGCTTCTTTTGCACTTTTGCTTTCTAAAGTAGAAATATACACAATTGCTATTTTAATATCCATAGCTTACTTACTTACCTATAAACCAGACCGGCTTGACTTGACTATCATCTGTAATATTCCATCCATATTTCTGAATATCAAGCGTAGGTATTATTGCGATGCAATGTAACCAAGTAAGCTTTTTAACCAAATAATCTTAAAAAAACAGGCTCTTTAAAACCTTAGGTAACGTGATAATTCTATACAAAATAAAATACCAGGAACCAAGAGCCTTTAAGACCCTTTAAATAAGCGAATGGGCTTATACTTTTCAAGGCTTCCTTGAAACACTTGACAATGGGAAAAAAGGAAAAAACGTTAAATAGGGAGCGACATCAAATAGAGAGGGGGGCATTAAATTGAAGAAATCATTAAATCATGATTAGATTAACAATGTCAAAACGATAATATGTATACAACTTATAAGATTTCTAATTCCATGCCCTCATCTACGGTGGCTTGTTTGTGCCATCAGCTCATTCATATAACTTAAACATAAGTATATGTTTTATTTTTATTCGATG
>JANTOQ010599566.1:0-10618 GCA_027564595.1 Bythotiara depressa
TTTTTGAGTGAGATCGACTTATAGATTTAGGTGTATGAGGAGAGGGTTGTTTTTTTAGTTTGGTGTTGTGCTAGAATCCCTAAAGATCTATCTCTACAAAGGTCATAGAACCGGCGCTCTATCCAGCTTCCCTCTATAACAGCATTGGTTCACTTACTCGGTCTTTAGATCTGCACTTAGAGTGGTAAATTAATAGAATAGCGTTGTATACAGAAACTTATAAACAGTGGTAGTGATAAGATAATCGAGGTAACCCATTAAAATCGTTTTTTATCGAAAGAGAACAAGAGTGCTTAAACATCGATGGCTACTGAACAGATGCGATTGTAGAATAGACTAGTCTCTCAGTTTATCAGCGGTTCATGAGCTTAAAATACCGTAAACCAGAAAATCAGTGAAACAACTAATAAATAGTCTACTGCGATTGGTATGGAGGGGAATATCGTTATAAATAAATTTGGATGACGGTGATAAAATCATTTTCCTTTGCAGTGAGTTTTTAAATAATGACGTTTCATTTTTCTTTTCAAGATTTATATATGAAACTAAGGTTGTACTTTAATTATTTGTTGAGTACATATTTACTTAGCTTTTCACTTTAATAACGCCAGGAAATTCTACAGAGGAGATCTATCAACATTTGTTATTCCAACCAAGAAATTTACGAAAGCATATAATAAATTTTCTTGAAGCATATAAAATGTTAAGAGACCTGGTGAGGAGAGTGCTAGAAATTAATTTTTATTATACTCCTTCCGCTATTGCAGGAGAGACGGAAAGATGCAACATGCCTTCATTTCATTTATACCAGCAGGATTATTTCCCAGAGGAATTTACACTATTTTCTTTTGTTTCCTTAATGCATTTAGTATAACATTCAGCCTATTGTAATATGATACAACAACAATTTCTTCATCTTCATAACTGCAACTGACAGACAAAAAGTGATGTTTACTTCAAAGAAAATTTGACAGTGTATTCTATAAGAAGATCAGTCACCTAAATATTACTAATGGTGGGGTTTATATGCAAGGCTTTACTTATAATTAGGAAATAGGGAAATTGAAGACAAATCTAGTCTTGTTACTTTCAATACAATCAAAAGAAATAACGCGCCTTTTAAAAACAAACAAATTTTAAAATGCAACCTAAGACATTGTTCATATTACATAATCAAGGAGGGAGATTTCTCTAATGATTACAGGTGCATCGCCAATGACGAAATAATACGAATTTTAACTTTAGCAGGTACTTAAATGTTACATTTCTGAAGGAACCTTTGAAGAAGTTTTGCAGTAGCAAAAATTGTTTCGAAGATTCTCAAAGATAATATAATAATGAAAGAACATTTTTTACAGGCGTGCTTATTTAAATTTTATAGCGGCATGAAGTAACACCAGTCCAAGTTTGAAGACAGTATTTAATGCAAAAAGTAATTCATAAAGGCATCATTTCGTACAATATAAACGGGGACTAAATCATTGTCGGGGTAGTTAATTGTCTCATCATGATTACGTTATCTTAAGTAATCATCTTCCCAAGTTTTAAGCCTGTACAGCCAGTGGAAGTTACTTTTCTAAACTTTCTAAAACGTGTATCGTGTAAACAGGGGCTAAATTGCGATAACGTTGTACACACGCCTGGCCAATAGCTTCCTTTAGATTGCATTGTCTTAATTAATCATCTAACCAAGTTTCAAGTCCCTACGACTAGTTTTCTATAATCTCTGAAAAGCATGTTACGTAAACAGGACCCAAGAATTTGATGACTTAATTGACAGGCGTGGCCAGTTGTTTCAATAAGACTCCATTGCCTTAATTAATCATAAGACCAAATATTGAAGTCTTCATGGCTAGTGGGCAATACTTTTCTAAAATTCGATGAATTGTATAATCTAAACAGGGCCTAAGTATTTGATGACGTCATCAACGAGAGTGGTCACTTGTCTCATAAAATTGCATTATCTAAATTAATTATATGACCAAGTTTAAAGACCGTACGACTAGTGGAAGTGACTTCTCAATTTATATCGTGTAAATGGTATCAAAAAGAGTCGAAAAATTAGGACACAACCAATAACACGCATAGAATATTACATAGACGTTACGCCATTGATGTAATAGTGGTCTCTTCATAATCTAAATTTACCGTAGAGTCCCATTATCACACTCCAGAAACATAAAATTTACTTTCCTGGTGAAAAACTGGCATTTATTACCCTACGGAAATCTGTTGCCTTAGCAACGCCCTTAAAACGGGTTGTATCCAGTTATTTTTACCCGTAGACATTTACTTATATCACGGTGATCGGTTAACGGCCAAATTAATCAAAATGATTTAGATTAATTAGCGTTCCACGAGTAAAAAGAAAGCCTTTTCATACACAAGAATTCTCTCGATAATCTTTTTCAGTATAGATTTAATAATTTTGGTAAATTTGGCACTTTGTTACTTAAGTAACCGTGCTCACATTGCGTCTTAAAAAGGGGTGTGCGCGTGTGCCCCTCTGGCCTCAAAATGGAGACGAAATTAAGAAGTCTACGAACAATGAGCGTATGAGAAAAAGCAAAGAAAGAAGGTGAGCACTAACGAGAAAGACATTCAGGTAAAAAACAATGAATTGGTATTAAAATAAATTGGCAAAACTGTTCATATTAAGAGAACGTAAAAGATTGCATCAGTTTCAGTTTTCCAACATTTAACCCTAATTTAAATGGGGTATTGGTATACTCTTATTTCACATGTGCATGTAAAAACAACAAATATGGCAGCAGTATACTACAAAACAAAAACTAAAGAACGGCTGTCAAAACAACAAAACTGTTCATCAACAACAACATTTTTTCTTATCCACCACACACACACACAATTGTTTTCCCCAAGAAATGAATTGTACCATTGTGGAGGTAATTAAAAAATGTTAAAAGTCACAAAGGTTCAAAGAATTTGAACAAGCCAATAAATAGTGAAATAGGGTTAAACGTGTTTTAATGAGACATGAGACGTTGTAGATGAAGGACATATACATCAGAGATTCTTAAAAAATATTTCTGCTTATATCATATTATTGAAAACCTCTATAGGGAAAAAGTGGATGACGAAGTTAGTCGGAAACTAATATATGTCAATTAGAAAACCCTGTTGAATTGATTTTATGAATTTTTATGCATCGTAGCATGGACTTCCATAGTCATTCACATCTGCACATCTTGCAAACGTAACTTTAATACACTTCGCGGACTAAATATCAAATTAGAGTCATGCAAGGTCGATACTATAGAGGCTATTCCACGTGTTCATTCTGTTAATGAAACAAACACTGTTGATAAACAGACTGAGGATCACATAGAAACTAGCACAATTGTTTACATGAACGAAATAAATATAGACCAGGAAGAAGTCATTTTCTCAGATGAAACATTTAAACAAAATTTGCCACCTTATAGAAAAGTGGTTTTAGTTCTTAACTCCTATATAAATAACATCATCGGGGGAGAGCTTGCAAACCACATTCTATCCTCATACAATGAATCATATACTGGCGGTAAAACCTTTTTAAATTTCCATCTGGGAAAGTAGCAAAAATGTTTGTAACCGAATTAAGTTACATCATTACAATCACGATACGGAGTTTCAAGGGAATGACTTAAAAGTGTTTATGGTGCTACCTGCCTTACTTATACAAAATCCAGCAAAGTCGAGCACAGCGAAGGAACACCTTTTAAAACTAGATGAACGGCTTAAAATGTGGAGAGAAGGTCGTATCAGTGATCTTATGCAGGAACACCGGATAAATCAATAGCGTTTAATGAATTCAAGAAAACGTGAAATTTAAGACACTGCTCGACTTTTTGCAAACCTAATGATCCTAGGTAAAACAAATGCAGCACTAAAAGCTCTTTCAAAGGAAGGTGATAGTGGTGTTTTGGATATGAACGAGAATGTGTTAATCGAGCTACAGAAAAAGCATCCAGATCCTAGTCCTATAAGTATGAACACAGCATTACTAAATGGTCCAATGGAAAACATTGCCATCATTGATTCAATTGACGAGATTATGATCCAGAGAGCAGTACGGTTAACAAAGGGTGTCGGAGGTCCATCAAATATAAGAAGGAAGGAAAAGATCTTCGTGAAGAAATAGCAAAACTTGCCAAACATTAGCTGGGACAATGGTTGGTGCAAAGTCTATTAAAGCTCTAACATCTTGCCCACTCATACCATGAAACATAGGAGAACAACTTCGTGGCTTAATCTGTAAAGTTATTGTTTGCGTGCTAAAAGATGATATTCATGAAGATGCTGGACCGTTACAATCTGCAACCGATTTGAAAGGTGGTGCTGAAGCAGCCATCCACTCACTGAGGGAAATATTTGACGATCATGACACCGAGGCCATAATCCTAGTCAATGCTAGCAATGCTTTTAATTCTTTGAACCGGAAAGTAACTTCTCCTAACATCAGAATAACATTCCCAGCATTCTCATCCATTCTAATGAACACCTACCGAGAGCCAACACGACTCGTAGTTTCTGGTGGATAAGAACTATTATGAAAAAAAGGAACTACTGAAGGCGATAATTTGGCCATGGCATATCATGCCCTTGGCACAAAGCAGAGGCTTGATACGCTGAAAATTTTCTCCCCATCAACGAAACAAGGAACGGCTAGCTAATGATTCCACAGGAGTCACTTCATTGACTAATTTAAAGCTATGGTGAGACACTATAATAACCCAAGGTACAAATTCGGATACTGTATAAATGAATCTAAATCTTGGCTTATACTAAAAGACGCTAGCAAAATAGAATATGTTAAGAGCTTGTTTTCTGATACCGCCATCAAATATACGATTGAGGGTAAAAGACACTTGGGAGCAGCCATCGGAAGTATTGACTTCAAAACTGTTTATGCCATAGAAAAAGTAAAAGGATGGTGCAATGAAATGGAGATTCTTTCAGAGTTTGCTAAATCCCAACCCCAACCTGCCTATGCATCATTCATTCACGGTGAACAACTACCTATGCAGCATTCATTCACGGTGAGCAACCTCGCTTTAGCTACTTCCTTCGAATAATGCCCGGAATGGAAATCTAGATCGAACCGCTTGATAAAGTATTAAATGAAACATTTTTACAAGCGCCTTTCGGTACGACAATATACCCAGACGAAAGATAATTGTTTACTCTTCCAATCAGCAGTGATGGATTAGAGATCCCAATATATACCGAGAAAGCAATGTCAAGTCTCGATACGTCTATGCACTGATCGCGACCAGAATGATATTAGAATCAAATACGCTATCCGATAAGGGCAGTATCAAACGAGCGAGATTGGAAGTAGAGTCAAAACTTACCATCGACTTAGCTTCAAAAATCGAAAGAATTGAGCAGTTCATGCATGTTAAACCTACGCGTTCCGTTAGTCATGCCAAACTAAAAGCTGTCTCATATTGGCTCAAGCACATTACCACTCAAAAACCAGATTTTCCCTTTAACAAATGGTTAATTTCCTAATTATGCTTTGCATTAAGCAAAGGACATTTTCGGACTTCATTCAAAATGCGCTTGCGGTCAAGTATTTAATATTAACCGTGCAATAAACTGCAAGCGTGGAAGATTCGTCATCATGCGGCACAACATTATCCGTGACTTTGAAGTGAACCTTTTAAGGAAGGTTCACGTTGATGTCCAAACCGAGCCACCTCTTCAACCTCTCAACGGAGAGAACGTCGTTTGAGAAACAGGCGATGATTCAAGACCTGACGTGAGAGCACGAGGTGCCTTTTCTGGCGGCCTGGCCAGAATATATTTTTCGATATTTGCGTCACAAATACAAACTCGGAGTCACAAATCCATATAAGTCCCGTAAAGATTTTCCGTAAGCAAGAAGATAAAAAAGCGTAAATATAAGCAACGCATTATGAATGTTGAACATTGTACTTTCATTCCATTGGTCTTCTCTATAAACGGAGGTGAAGGTCCTGAGAGTTTGATGTTTCATAAACATATTGCTGATGAGAAGAAAGTAACGGAATCAGATAAATGCTTTGAACATGTAATCACATTGATTCGCACTAAACTGTCTTTTCTTGTACTACAAGGAAGTCTAACGTGCCTGAGTGGGAGCCGGAATTCCACCGCAAAGAATCAATCTGGAGTGGTAGAAGACTTTGAAATCGCTTGTGATGATGCGCGTATTATATAAAATTGACATAAAATTCTACATTGCTTTTATTGCTGCCTTTTACTTATTTTGTATTTTATTTTAAAACACGGTTTTTATTATTGTATTTTACTATTCCTAAATAAATTGTTTTATTTAAACCTGTTTTTCCCAAAACTATATACAGAGAAACCTCTATATAGCGGACACCATTGGGATCGACAAAAAGTGTTCGCTAATGAGAGGTGCCCGCTATATGGAGGTTGAATTTTTTTCATACAAAATATTGATCTTATGACCTAACTGTACTAATGAAACCACCATAAAATGCCCTAAAAATAGTACTACAAGGGATATTAACTAAAATAAAGCAATGTTTGTTTTATATAGGCTACTACTATAATAGGTACGAAATAAGCTTTAATCAATCAAGCAAGAGCTCACTCGAAACGTTGACCATTGTTTAAAATAGTGTGTAAGTACAATTATTTTTAATTTGTTAAAGGTAAAAAAAATTACAAATCAATGTTTTATCTTGGAATTTTGTGCTGTCCGCTATATAGAGGGTTTTTTACAGAGAAATGTTCAATCGGGTCCTTAAAAATGTGTCCGCTATAGAGGTTTTCTTATGAGACATTTGACCTAAATCAATCTGTTCTCGATAAAAATGTCCGCTAATGAGTGGTATCCGCTATATGGGATGTCCGCTATATAGAGGTTTCACTGTATTTCTAATTTTTAACAAGAATAACTCGGGAATGGTAAAACTTTATGACATGAAACGTTGAATATTTTTTTGTTCTTCTTCTTGTGGATGGTGTGAACCAAAAATCTTTAGAATAAGGTCAGCGTATTATTAATAGGAAATATGTGATTTGGGTCTATAAATAGACGAAAAAAATCATCAAAGTAATGATCTCCACGAAGGTGTGTTTCTTGTTAGTTTTCTTAAACAAAGAAACAAAAATAAATTTATTGTCTTCATTGTAATATATAACTTTCTTTATAGGACTAAACAAGTCGCCACAAAATCTGCCGTATCAAATAGCATATTCCAGTTTAAATGCCAACTATGTATGCTACGTTATATATTCTCATACGCAGCTATTTCGTTGACGTAATTATAAAACTTTGTACTTGCAATAAACTCTCTTGAACCATCATTTGGTACCACAGCAAATTTAATCCATTAATCCAAGCGCCAATATACAAAACGACAAAATATTTATATCCTTCTTTTGTAACAAGAATCACTCCTGGTATTACATGCTTATTGTTAATAATGTCAACAAGTTGTTGTGTGGTGGTTGTACAACTGCCGGTAACCGAGCTTTACTGAACAAACATGGACGATGTTTGATTGATTGATTGATTGATTTGAGTACGCTACATTATCAATAATAGCTCTTGAATATAACGATACGCTTGTTAAATATGAGACGCGAAAATACTGTCAATTGATTGGCAAACTGTCAAGGTTGACTTTCATCAATAACCATACACGAACGTTTGAATGACAAATACGCTTGTATTGATTTGGGTTTAACGAACCGTGTATTTCAAAATAAAAGAATAGGAAACGAACTTAAACGTTGGAATATTTGGGTGTATTTTGGAAAATTTGGGAATATGATTGGGTGACTTTAGTTACGTGGCTGTCGGTATGATAAACATTACTTATTCTAAAGACTACGAAAACGAACAAGCCAAAAAGATGTTTGCTTCCTTATTGTGTGGAAACACAAATTATTCCACCTTGACTTATACACCGCTCAATGTATTCTTGTTGCGTTAGAACCGGGGTACGCCTATTATATCTGGACTCCTTAGAATATATACCTCGCTATATGCAGGTTGACTAGCTGTAATTACGCCGGAAAACACTTCATATAATCTTTTCTATGCGTATAAGTGGAGCTAGAAGAACGAAACTTTATAAACTGTGCATGATTAGGGAAGTCTCCAGAATATATTTCATTTAAATTACAGATAAAACTGGCCAATGACAAATGTGAACGTTTATGAAAACAAAGCTCTTAGGTACAAGGTCTATAGGCAGGCGCGTATTTACAGATGTGCTTCTGGTTGCTTTACACCAGTCAGAAACACTCGCTAAATAAAAATTCTTCCTTTCATATTAGAATAATCAATAAGATAGTACTTGCAAAAATCTTTCATTACAACGTTTGATTGAATTATTTACTGTACCAATCAACAGTCATTCATTCTCGTTAACACTCACACACATTGCATCTTAACTCGCTAATGTTGTATTTTAGCAGTATTTAAATTTCGCGCCTTTTGGTTGTTTATTATGATGTTGCTGATTGGTTATATTAACAAAATACTTCCGAATATGGCAATAGTTCGCATTGAAAAAAGTCATCGGTTGATTTTTAAAAATGCATCACTTCGAGGAATATAGTCACCACTTCGAGTATACAGAATGTTCAGACATATAAAAAAAACTCTAAGAAGAGGAGCGCAGTGTATAATCATGGAAGTGGATAAGCTAGTAGAAGAAGCAAGGAATAAAGTTAGTTTTAAATGCCGCGAACGAAACAGAATTATTTAAACCTTTTGAGACGCTCAAAATAAATATTAAAGAAGAGACAGAGAAGAAGAATTTGAATAACATAAGTGAAAAAACTGATAAAGTGGCTTTTTCTTTATTGTCGGATGTTCGACTTGGTGACGATAACATTAAAGGATCGTGTATTCCGTAGAGGTTTGAATGTGCATTTTTATCTAAAAAACTGAATTACATTTTTTCTATAACATCACTATTACAGTGTAAGTAAGTTGAAGTCGTGAAATGGAAAATAAATAAGGGTTCGTCGCATGCTCTTAACCAGAATTTTTCCTGGATAAAGATTGGATCAGGTATACGCAAAATAAGGCGAACATGCACTGTCAAGATGTAAACAAATTAGCGTCTGGTGAATATAATAGGGGCTAATAGGATTATCAGGTCTTCAAACTGAAGAAAATAGATTTAAGGCGGTCTAGAAAGGTTTGACCGGTATTTTAGAGCAAATTTTGTTTGAACACACACTTTGATGTCATAAAATATGATAGTGTATGTCCGCCTTAATCGTAAGAAAGTTGTTTTATAATTATATGTGAAGAAAATTGATTGCTCTTTTACAAATATTTCCAAGAAATGTAAATGAATAAAATATAATCAATGGAAACAAAAGAGAAATCAATTTTTAACTTAAAGTCCTAATTTGCTAAGACGCTGGATTGTTTTGAATTTGCAGGTTGGTAGGGTGGATTACTAGAAGACATTTACTATTTATCTCCGTGGTAGAGTCTGCAAATAGCGTGTTTCTATAGAAACCGCTACGCCTTTCATTAATAATATGTGTATAAGGAGATGTACCAAGAGAAAAGTGTATTTTTTAATATAATTAGTTTATGTTTTTGGTTCAAAGTTATTACCAACCTCGTTCTCGGGGCTTCTTTCCGGTTTTTTTACTTGAGGACAGTTATCCTCAAGTAAAAAAGGAAAGGAAGCCCTGGGAGGGGATGGGGGGGGGGGAGGGGGGACGAGATTGAGTTAGTACAGCATTTATTTTCGTTTGAAAGATAACATTGTTTCTCACAACATGCACTCATTTTCATTGTGTTAGGAATAGGAGTAACTTTATATTTATTTTTGAATGGTAGAAAAACTGTTTTCTCCGGACATCTGGCGCCCTGCCAGGGTTATTTAGAAAGTCAAATGCCCCAAACCCCACTGGCCGGCGTCTCAATCTTAAAGAAATACAGATCACTTTGTTTTTAATTAAGCTTAAAAGGTCCAACCTCGTACCCAGGGTCTCTTTCTCTTTTTGATTTCGGATGGCGTCAATACGGTTTGTGGGTGTTTAAGGCGATCTAGAACGAATTTTTTTTATTTAATGTCACCAGTCACACGATTTTCTAAATACGCTCCTGATAGGCATGGCATCAAATATCCAAAACAATTATTCCACAAAAAAGTGGTTTACAAATATATATAGAGAAAAAACTTTTTCAGTTAACGAATACCACCGCCGTGGTATATAGTTCAACAAGAGGACCTTTCTAGTCTAAATATTCCATTTATGATCCTTTAGTCGTTATAAAATGGGTAGATCACTGAAATATGGATAGTTTCCGCATGTTTTTAAGAGATTAATTTCTTAATTAGAGGTGACAAAAGGATAGAAACGTTTTCCCAGGCTCCCTTAGTTTGAATCGGTATCTTGCTTTTATCTTAATTTTCTTAATAATCTTATGTCTGATTGTTTGTCAAAATTATTCTCTAATCTGTTTATTTATGTTGTGATATAGCAAGGAGGTTTAAATAATAATAATTTTTTTGCTCTTTTTAAGATGAAGAGATATGTGTCTCTTAAGGTAGCAGAGTACCCTAATTAGTACCACATTTACTGTATGATATTTAATTAAATACAATTTAAATCC
>JANTOQ010599788.1:8582-19661 GCA_027564595.1 Bythotiara depressa
CAAACTTATCAAATAATAAAATCAATGAGATTATATTACAAACAAAAGACTCTGTTTACAATACACGTGAAAAAGTTTCATCTACTTTACAGGCAGCATTGAATGTCAAATTTGCAATTGAAAAGGTGAAAGATTGTTCAAGACAGATTGCAATTGATGTAGAAAATCTGGAGTGTCAGTTACAAACATATGATTTGTCCATGATTTCAGAAAACAAAGCATCACATTTCATAAAAACCAAAGCCATGTTTAAAGACGTAAATGAGAAGATTTCTACTGTTGATGTATATCAAAGCAAAGTAGATGAACTGCTACAGGATCAAGGATGTGTTGTGGATTCAAGTATATTTACATCAAAACAGAAACTAGGTATATTGGAACAAGAATGGAATGAGAAATACAATGCATATTATGAAGCTTTGAATTTGTTTGATTTCATTCTGAAACATCTTGAAAATGTAGAGGTTAAACTAGAAGAAATTCATGAGCAGGTTTGTAGTACAGGTAACTCCAGAGAAGTAAAAGTATTTATTGATAAGTTGAATCTAGTTGATACTGCAATGCCTGCCGATATTTCAAATGTATTAAACCTTGGGATAAATCCAAAAGATTTAACTGTTTTGAAAGAAAAACAATGCAAAAATGAAGCATTAAAGAAGTCATTAATGAAAGATTCAGGCTTGGTCAAGAAAGTAAAATTAACACATACTGCTTTGAATAAGCACAGTGCTGTAATAGCTGAACTATATGATCAAATCAACCAACCATCAAAGTCCTTAGAAGATGCATTGAAGAATGTTGAATACATTGCCAGCATGTGGAAAAAACATCAATCTATTTTCAGGTTAGTGTGTGATGATTATAACTTGTTTCATGATGATATTGATGAAAAACACCAATCAGACCTGCAAAGATTAATGGATTCTACTCACAAAGAGCATATCAAATTAAAGGCAGCAATTGATAGCCAAGCAGAATCCTTAAATGAAGCACAAGATATAAAATTTGAAGCTGAACAAATTCTCAGAACTGTGACTGATAGCATTGCCAAACTAGAAATACAGATGTTGCAAGTAACTAAAATAAACACTGTTAGTGAGAAAAATGAATTTTTAGCAACATTATCAGACAACATTAATGAAGCATTAAAACATTTAAGTAGCTTTGAAGGTGTTGATATCTTCATTCTCCCTACTACAGATAAAAAGCACATAGATCATCTTGTTTTATTGGCTAATGAACGAATATCAGCATTAGTTGATATTGTGGATAAGGAATGCCAATATACTGAAATGGGTGAAGCATCCAATAAGGTAATAATCAGTGAATGTGAAGATATATGTTCTGATATTCATACATTGGAGACGTCATTAGAAAGAGCAAAAAGCTTTAGTGAGGAAAAAACAAAGATTATTTTGGCTGATTTGTCTCATGGCATAGATAGGTTAATTGCTAGAGTTCAAGACGTTCAATATTTGGATACACAATATTTGCTTCCAGGTGATATAGAACAGGTGGACGCTTTGAAAGAAGTGAACAGAAACAATTTGGAAGCATTAAATAAACATTTGAGTGAGATTTCGAGGAATATAAACACAGAACACATTGTGGTAGACACAAGTATTGATAATGAAAATAATACAACAAAAGAACACAAGAATGGCGACACTAGCATGAGGTGTTTTGAAAATGAGAATGAAGCTCAATTAAAATTACGAGATGCTGTGAATGTTATTGATGAAGACATCATCACTGAGAAAAGAGTACAGAACTCACAAACTGCTGATATGGGCATACTGTTGCAAATGTTCAGAAATGAAAACCTTGATAGTACCATGCAGTCAGGAATCTCTAAAATTAATCTGAATGAAATTGAAAATAACCATCCACATATGGCAGCTGCTCCGTTGCCTTTGACACCATGTAAAGAAAGCATTGAGATGATGGAAAATCAAGACAAAGAATCTGTAGATAATATGACAGTACCAATCGTAGTTCCAGTAGAAGAAGAAATGAATGTTGAGGTGATAGTGGCTGATGAGATTGTAATTCCAGAAATTGTTGACATTACCATGAATGTCTCTGAAAACATGGAAACCATACCAAATATAAACACTGAGAGAACTATTGTTGACACAGAACAGAGTACACACTTATTAAATGATGTTGCACGGGAGATTTATAAACTTAACGAGAACTATCTATTTCTTGAAAATGAGCTCCACAATCTTCATGTATATCCTTTAATTGAGCAACTGTGGAAAATAAAAGTATGGAAAAAAGACAAAAATAGTTTGGATAATGTTATTGACCGTTATGATGTACAAAATATCACTCATTCGTCTGTTAGAGAACTCAGCAAAACCAGAAATTATCAGCAAACGTTGGAGACATTACTTAGTCAAACAGAAGAATTAGTTACAGAGCAAGTTACACGGAAAGAATTTTATGAGAAACAATTAGATGGAGCATTGTATCAGCTTGATGCCATTGACAAAGAAAACTCAGAAGCAAAATATTTATCTTTAGATGAGCATATAGTAAGAACTCAGGACTATCTTGATAGATTGAATGCTATAGACCAAATCGTGGCAAACAGTTTTGAAGAAGGAAGTATCAACTATATATTACCACAAATTGATCAAGACCAGGCATCTCGACAGTTTTGCTTGTTTCATGATAGATTTATGGAAACATCCAGAGATCTGACAAATCAGTTAAAGTTCTTTCAACAAAAGAACGAATTACAGCAATGTTTTGAAAATGATCTTGCAGCATTAAAACATAGAGTTTGTTTCTTGAGTGAAAAGAAAGATGCTAGTAGACAACAAATTATTGTTACAAATGATTCACTGAATGATTTGGAAGTATCTGCTTCTATGTTTTTGGGTGTTTTACAAGAGGATGAGAAAGAAATTATCACTAAAGAATTAAGTGAGTTGAGAACAATGTTAGGTGAATTGGGGGAAGATACAGCCAACAACTCACAGGAATGTGTGGTCATAGGTAGTACACCTGACAAATCTCAGAATTATATGGATGTAATGCCCAACTCTTTCCAAGAATATATAGAAACAGATGGTATACCCGAAATCACCCACGAAAATATGGACACAGACATACCCAACTTCTCCCAAGAATATACAGACACAGATTGTACACATGATATTACCCAGGAATATACGGACACAGGCATACCTAGCACCTCCCAGGAATATAGAGATGCAGATGGTATATATGACACCACCCAGGGAAGTACAGAGACATATGTCCTACCAAATACCTCCCAACACAGTATACAGTACATGTCCCAGGAACAAACAGACTCAGATGCTATACTTGATTCTTCAAAAGAATTAACAGACATACCATGTGAAGTTGATCAAGATGTTGGCATGCGAAAAGTCATAAAGACATCTTTGGATAGCTTTCAAGCGGAATGTAAGTCTTATCCATCAGGAGAAAAAGAAGCTCCAGGGGAGGAAGCCTCACCACTGCCAACTACTGATTTTGATGCTGCCCTTTCTTCTCTAAACCCACCAAACACAACCCCATCAACAGACCCAAGTCCTTCATACAGTGATTCAAGTCTGTCCTTTGAACATGAGCATATTGTTCAGTTAGAAGAGCTGATTCTTGGAATAGCAAAACCAATAGTATCAGATTATACGAATCTTGAAAATGCAGAAAACGAAAAGACTAATGACCATCTTTCTGCTGGATTTATTCAGACAATTCCAGATGCTATAGACTCTGTAAAGGAGCATCAAAGTGATACTTTAGATGAAACAAAAATCATGCCAGATACTTCATTCGATATTCTAGAGACAACAACTGTTTCAGAAACAAAGGCTATAATTGTAGACATATTAGAATGTGCTGTTCTGAAGCTGAATACTTATGAGAAATTAGAGGACATATATCATGATTTTAAAACAATTACTGATATTATTGATGCATTTACCGATCTATCTCTGTCTGATACAGAAGAGGAGTTGACAAAGGCACAGATACTTGTTGTATCTTTAAAGAGTGATTTACCAGCCACTGAGTATGAAGAACTGATGGAAGAAACAAAACTCCTGCAGACATGCATTGATGAAGCAAGTGAAGGAATCAACAAGTGGAAGTTTGACTTGCATAAATTAAAAATATTGCAAACAGATTACGAAGAAGACTTATCAAAGATATCACAACAGTTGACATCATTCCGTGAAATAAATATGGTTCAGATGATCAAATCATCTTTACAGGAGATTCAAAAGCAATTAAAAACAGATAAGGAAACACTGCATGTACTGGAAAATGATTTAGATGCTATAAAAAAGAATCGACTTGAAATTGAGGAACAATTGCCCACCTGTATGAAAGAGGAATTAAATCAAATGGAAGAAGAACTAAGAGAAGAATTAAATGCAATCTTTTTTGCATCGAACAAGGAACAGGGTTATGTTGACTTGCTAACAAAAAGTAAACAAAATATAGCTCACTCCATATTCAAACTTTTAGCTTCATTGGAAAACTTACAGCAGACATTGAAGGAAGAATTAAAGGCATCCGATGAATCTATTGATTTTGAAACAACCAACAGGTTTCTCTGTGAATTCAACAAACTAAAGCAGGAATGGTTGATGAATAAGAACGGAATAGAAATAGCAATGAAAACTTTTCCAAGGGACGATGTTCATGAGATTAATGGCTATAAAGATCATCTTGATTTAGAGTTTCAAAATTTAGAAAAGGAATTAAATGGCTTCACTATGAAAGAAGGTTTCTTCAAACAAATGAATGGAAAATTAATGAAGTGGTTAAGTTCTTTTAATAGCCTAAATACAGTTAATGTTAGAAACAAAGATGACACATTAAAGAGCAGAATTACAGTAACTAAAAGATTTCTCAAGAAAATCGAGAAAGCTGTCATTGACCTTGGGAATATTTATAAGGAAGTTGAAATTATTGATATTGTAAAACTTGAGGAGGAGGAAGCAGAATCAAAGAAACTGGAGATGAAGTTGCAAATTGAGAAATACCAAGAAAATGTGAAGGAAATGTGGATATCTGAAAGAGAAAATATGGGCCAATTGACCGAACTGATGAATCTTGTAGAGGATTGGTTATCAAGAGAGAAAACATTTGAAAGTAAACTTGATGCATCACTTAACTTGGCAGAAACAAATGATAATCATAAATCAGGAATTAGCCCTAAACAATTATCTCTTGTTTTTGTTGAACTATGTACAGAATTTGATACACTAAAAACTGACTTGCCATTGCCTGATGTAAGAAACATGCAAAGATTATTGACGTTCAATGAACTGAAACTTAAGAAGCTAAAATCGTTACTTAGTGTAGAAGGTTCAGATCACGACCATAAACTAGAAGTTCTTAGCAAGCTACAGGAAGTATCTAATTCATTAACCTCGATGCAGCTGGATGAAAAATATATATCTTTTGAAAATATCAAGTCTAGTGTTGTGCCTTATCAAACTGGTATGCGGGAATTAAAAGAGAAATATAAACAAGTATTGGCAAGTAATTCCAATGAGATTGATGATACAATGGAAATTGCTGCATTGAAAATCTCTGTTGAAGAGAAGTTCAAAACAAATGAAGATGTCTTGAAAGAACATTTCAAAACAGTAGATATTCTTGTCAATTCTTATGAATACATTCAATCAGAACTTAAAAATATCCTTTCAGATATTTCAAATATAAAATTGGTGAATATATTGGAGAGTATGTCCATTAAGAATGCAACTTCTCTTCTTAAAACACATACAAATAACATCAACCAGCTGAAGAAGAAATTCCTGTTGATATCTTCTGAAGCTGAACATTTAAAAAGTAGGCTTCCTACATCTGAATCAACCATGCTTGACTCTCTAATTGATGAATGTAAAGGAAACATTAAATTTTTTGAACAATATGTAGCAGATACTGCTGAAAATGTGAAATTTGTTGACAATCAATTAAAACATTTAGTTAAGAATTACCGGACCACTCAAAGCTGGCTGAAGATATCACAAAAAGCAGTTTTATCTGTGAATCAGGATGCAAGGTTTGTAGAAGATTGGTTAGAAGAATGCAAAGAGTTAGAAGAACATTGTAACAGTCAGCAACCAAATATAGATGATTTGATTAATTCTTTTGAGACATTGATTCCATCATTACCATCCCAAGAAAAAGAAGAAGCAAAGGCAAATTGTAAAATATTAAAAGCTACTTTATCACAACTGGAACCTTTGTTTACAGCAACAAAAGAGAAAGTTAAAGCAAACATACAATATAGAGATGTGTTGGTACTAGCTCTCAACTCCTTTTTGTCAGAACTAAACAAACTACAAGTGAAATTATGTGATACTACTGCCAGTGATCATAGTAGTGTGAATGAAAACATGTTTTATTGTGAATGTAGCAACATTTTGGAAAAGCTCGAAGGAGAACAGAAAACAATAAGTAAAGATTTAGAATTGTTACACTCTTGTATTCCTGCCAATGAATGGAATCGATACTATACAACATTACAAACAAATATTTCCTGTTTATATCAGCTATCAGAGAAAATCAAGAACTACTCTACCACTGCAGAGCACAATAGGAAACAATATGAAAGCAAGGAATCTCAGCTAACAAGTCAAAAGGAACTTATCAATGCCAACGTTGCTATTTTGGTAGATGTGCTAGATGATACATATTCACCAGAAAACATGACAAGATTTGTAGCTGACATTTCTCAGCATATTTCACAATCAGATTCTAAATTAATAGATTTAAAATATGAACTGGATGGGGATAATAACAAGTCCTTAATGACAGATCTTAATCATTGTGAATGTCTTCTTGAGAAAGAAAAAGATCTGCTCAAGGAGATTGTATTGAAGTCAGCTTTATCAGAAAATTATAAAAACCGTATAGAAAATGCAAACAACTTTTTCCACATGCTATTGGAAAACAATGGGAATGTAAACAATGAAGTGTTAAAAGATAAAAAACTAAAAATCAAGAATTTAGCAAATAATATCAAACAACTGGAGATAGATATTGAAACTGCAAAGCTTTTGAAAGGAGACCAAGAAGGTTTTATAAGCATGTTAAAAGAATTGTCAAACAAGGTGAACCATTTGGAAATGAATATTAATGCTAGTTTAGATTCAAATGTCAGTAAATCATTAAATGAAATGAATAAATTAAACAACGCAATAGCTAATAATGTATCAGAGATCAATGAACTTTTAGCACAATTAAATGACGCTCTTACTGTTTGTAAAACAGTTTATGAGCAAACTGATCTTGTAATATCAAATATAAATGCACTCAGACATTTGAAAATACAAGCAGGTGATTACATTAAAAATGCGTACAAACTGATAGCAATGAGTGATTTACATGAACCAGCTGCTTGTGAATATTTAGAATTAAATGTGTTGAAATTACAAGAAACAATAGGTGGTAGTGAAATACAGCTGTTGGATATGTTAGAAAAGAAGAAGAAACTTGAAAAGGCAGTATCTGAAGTTGTGACTGCTGTTGAAGATCTTGATTTGCATTTGCAACAATGTGAAGGTCAGTTATCAAAATGTTCACATTGTACCTCCTTCAATGGAGTAGTTGATAATGTGAAAGAAGTCTATGTAGAATTTCACAAATGTTCTGTTAAGTGTACTTTATTGCAAAATGAAGTAAAGATATTTAAAGAACTTCCAGAATGGCAGCGAAATGCTGTAGAGAGTGATTTTATAATGTTACCAGAGAAAGTTGATACATGTTTGGCTACTTGCAAAGTGGTGATGGACAACTTAGTAGCATTATTGCATGTTATTGAGGAGGTCAGCAAGCTTGATACCAGTGAATCGGCAACAAAAATAAAAGATCTTACAACTCGTTCCACCTTATATACAGATGATCTTGCAGAGTTGAAATTTGTTCAGATAAAACTGAAGAGTGATCAAGATGTGGTTTCAAAGTATGACCTAAATTTTAGTAGCATTCTGAAAACATTTTCTGCTGTTGAGAAGGCCAATTTGATGGTATTACCTGAAGTTGAAAATACTTTGAAAGTGTTGGCTCAATCACGAATAGATATATTTAACATGTTAAAGGCTATAGAGACTTTTGATCAAAAAACAGAAAAAGTCAGACAAGAGATAAAAGAAGAAAATAAAAGCATACGTAATGAAAGTGACACTAGAACTAATGCAGGTCAAGGTTTCATTCCAACCATTGGTAGCTCAGATTCAGTTATTTTAAAAGAAGATGATATGCAAAACAAACCACATGCTGATGAATGTTCAGGAAATATGGCGCTAATGGAAGAACTTCGACCTGATGTGGTTAAACCTCCAATCTCTGAAGAAAATCGACCTGGTGTGGCTAAACTTCTAATATCTGATACTGTTGCAGCTGTTGAAAGTAATGTTATAGAAGAGAAAATGATTGCTACAGTGAGCATGATTCCTAGTAATCACACTGAATATACCAGTACAAGAACCATAGAAACAACCATTATTGAGAGAGAAATTCCTGTAGATACTGTTCAAGATTCTTCTGGTATAATAAATTCAGAAAATTTCAAAGAAGAAGCTTCTGCCATTATCATTCCAGAGTTAATTACTGAATCAGTTCTTACACCTGCAGAAACATTAACTGATAGAATTATTATGAGTAATGCCATGATCACAGGTGATGTGGAAACTCCAGAAATTGATCATGCATCTCCTGATGGTGTTACTGACAGTTTTGAATTAACATTTCCTATAATAGACATCTTATCTGAGTCAAACATGCATGAAGATATGATAATACAGCCTGATAACACTTATAAAACAGTGATGGTGGTGACAGACAAGATTCCTTGTGAAAATGTTATTGATTCCGACAATATTGCAGCTATATCAACAAGAGTAGTGTCTACTAATACAAGCAATCCTGAAAATATTATTGATAATGATTCTTCTAGTACAAATATAGGAAAAACCTCACCTGTAGACTGTGTTACACCTGATTATACCTGTGAATCTATTGATACAATACCAGTTATGGACCATGTTACTCATATTGATTCTTGTGAAACTACTGATGCAATATTACCTATACACTATGTTACTGCAGACAAAAGCTGTGAATCTACTGGTGCAATACCACCAAAAGACCTTGTTACTCCTCTTGAAACATGTGAATCTACTGATCCAATTATAACAAAAATAAAGGTAATAAATGTTGATAAAAGCATTGCTGATGATGTCAATAAACATGATGAAGGATTGTCAACACATAAAAAGTCATTGGATATTAACAACACTTCTGTTGATTTGATTGTCAGAAAACAAGTGTTCATGGACAATAGTACTCCAATTGGCATACTACTGAATACTGCCAACATATCACAGAATGTAGTCCCCAAATGTCTGCAAGAAACTGCCATAATTGGAGTTAGCATTGTACCACATGATGATAGTAACAGCCAAGACAACATCGCTGCAACTAGCAATGGACCTGTAGTTTCTAAAATTGATTTGGATGATGATACAGAAAACACAAGCTCTGACACTGATGACAACCCATTTGACAGTGACATGGAAGATTCTATATCAGTTGAAGATTCTGAACAAAAAGATGTTGAAGACAATATAATTGGAGAACGAGGCAATACTGATGAAATCAATAGCAACAGTTTGCTTGATGGGCAAGATCAAGCATTTGATGGACAAGGTCAAGCATTTGTTCAGTCTTTGATGGGGGATTTTACATTTGGAGAAGAACTACCAGAAGAAGAAGTTCCAACAGTAGATTTCCAGTCTGTGATTTCTGACAAGAACTATGAAAATGTTCTCACTTTGAAATGGATAAAAGAGAGTAGTAACAATGCAGGTGTAAGTAACCATGCGTACACAAGCGATAGTAACAATCCAGGTGTAAGTAACTCTGTGTACACAAGCGAGGGAGTACTAGATAAGTCTTCTCAAAGTACATTAGAGGAAGATAATGTCATTGCTACAAGTGCGAATAAAACAACTGCGAGTGATGATAACAGAGACAGATTATATGAAACAAGTGAATATGCCAAGAAAATAGATGTCAGCATAGGTGCTGTGTTTGCTGCTAGTCATAGCCACATTCAAGGTGAAGATGGACAGTGGTATGTTGTTACAAGTGTGGATGATGTACCAGTTATAGCTAGTGAGAGGGGTAATAAATTATCTGATGATGTTCTTTCTATTGGACTTCCTATATTGAAGGATGATCAACTTGACACATGTTGTTACAGTGGTAATGTTTCAAAAGAAAATGAGATTGATCTACTATGTGGAGAAACATCTGGTGATAATCTTGACATCAGCCATACATCTGATATTCAGTATGAAATAGGCAAAGTGGATGCAGAGTTTAAAGTTAATAAAATAGAAATTCTGTTGGACAGGTTCTATGATAAACTGGAGGCACAGAAAATGATGGTGAATGATGTCTCATTTGAAGAGAAGGTAACACAAATGTTTTTATATGTGACGGTAATTTAAAATACCATATATATTATGACATTAATAAATGATGATTCCAGAAATCATTCCAATCATCGTTCATTTCTTTGCTATTTTGTATTTTTTCAGTGGGTAAATTATTGGAAATAAAATGGAAAATAAAGTTGGTAAAAACTGATTAGACCTCCCTTTTGTTCATAAAATTAATTATAAAGCTCTCCAATATTAAAATTTACAATATGCATGTAAGCATTCAAGGGTGAAATGAACAGTGTCATTATGACATGTTTATCAGCTTCATTTGAATACAACTAACCATAAGTTTACTACAGTTACAGTAATATTTAATCCATGTAACATAAGAATTACCTGAACTCTTAACAATAAAGAATTACCTGAAATCTTAACAATAAAGAATTTTCATCACCTTTGTGTATTGAGTGTATATCAAAATTATGTGGATTTGTTTTACATGAAGTCCTTAAAGGGAATGTTCTCTTAAAAATCAAGTTATGATTAATAACAACAATAGTGTAGAAATGTTACTAATTTAAACTTTATTTCCCTCCATTTGGCAAATTAACCATGAAAACATAAAGTTAAT
>JANTOQ010599900.1:0-10614 GCA_027564595.1 Bythotiara depressa
ATACTATATGCGAAAGATAGAAAAGTATGCTTTGGACACAGTCGTGGCAAAAAAATACACAAGTTTAAGCGAAAAGGATGTTTCAGCTAAAATATCAACATTTCGTTATACATTTTCAAAGTTTCGTCATGTCTCAAAAATAATATAACAAAGTCTCGTTTGGAGCTAGCTCTAAGTACCTCAACGTTAGTGTGATTTAAATATTTCGAAAAATGGAAAACTTGAAAACCAACCTAATTATAATTTTACTTCCTGATATAAAATTGATCTCAGTGTTTTCTAAATCATGTAAAACACTACCAAGAAAATATTTTTGGAAGGTTTGTGGTTATAAAAATAACTGTTTGTGCTGTTGAATTCTTCTCTAGTAAAATTTATCTTCTGTTTCTGTCAACATAAAACCTCGTTCAGAGTGATTATATGGTGGATGTGATAGTTTTCTATCTCATATTGTACTTTAATAATAACACAGTACCGTATTTTCTGGGAGATAACCCGCACCGCGTATAACCCGCACCTCGCCAAAATTAGCTTCTCAAGAAAATAATATTAACAGATAACCCGCACCACCGTTTAACCCGCATTTTATTTACTTATATATGTGATACATTATAGGGTTTCAGAATGGAATATGTATCAACACAAGTAAAGCTACACTTCAACGTACGGACATTACTACGTCCCCACTAAAGCCAAGAAGTTAAACTTTTCACGTCTTCTGAAGCTAAAAATAAAGTTATGTTAAAAATGTTATAAATGTATACTCATTGTGTAGTCGAGTAGGAAATTTCAAACTAATTTTTATGTACATCGATAATACACTAGACATTACGATAATTTTTAATATTGTGTAAAGTGGAGAAATGTTTATCAGATTACCCGCACCACCCTATAACCCGTACTGGTGCCAAAAACTGTAAAAATCAACATATAACCCGCGGGTTATCTCCCAGAAAATACGGTAATTACGTTTTAGGTGGTCTGAATAGAGCTATTCAATTAGAAATACTGTCTGAAAAAGGCAAAGATAGTAAGGGTGGTTGTACTTGGTCATTGTCTTCTAGTTCAAGTAGTGAACTTTCAAACAAGGGGACTTGCTCAGGAGATCTTGGTGGAGATACTAAATCACTGTTAGATAATGATAAAGCACTGGTATGCGATTCCTTTCTATTGGATGGTTTCCTAGGTTGACGTCTTCGTTCAAAACTTTTGTAAAGATTAAGAGACTGTTCCACTCCTTCCATTAACTTCTATGTGTTAGGGTTTCTCAGAATGTCCTGATCTTAGGAGTGTTTCTGACATAAAAATATATTATAATTGACAGAAAATCCATCACGCCCATCCATACGTTTAATCAAATTACACCATCTACATTTACGAGGGTTTTGTTGAGGAAACTTGAAGAAATGTAGCCCAGTTTTTGATCCGTCACCAGCATAATATGTGCTACCACAACCATACGCTGCACATTCTCTTTCATAAGATATTTTCTTTTTTAATACTAACATTACTAACAGTAGTTGTGTCTTCTGCTTCCATAACTGTTAAATAATACAGTATGGCAAAAATTTAAAAAAAATATCAGCAAAGTGATAAGCTTTATTCTTCTATGCACTTTGAAACTTTGTAAATAATGATTTTACTCACAACTTGGTGTTATGCGGGGTTTTTTCTTAATACCACGGTTTTTTCTGGTTCAATAATATGAAAAAGAGCTTATTACAACTAACTTTTTGCTAAAAATTTTGTTTTTTACAAATTTTCTGTATTTTACGAAAGTCCTTCCTGGATTTAATTGACAGACAATATGCCTTGAAATTTTAGGATAGCCATGCAATAGCCATAGGGACCGTCCATAAAGTATATACGCAGTATTTCAGCTCAAATTTGACCTCCCTCCCCCTTGTACGCACCTGTACGCTTTTTTACTACCCCCCCCCCTTAGCGTACATACGCATTAGTATATTACCGCCCCCTCCCCCTAGCCCCCTCAAGTTGTCCAGAGATAATGGGTAAAAATATGGTAGTGAAAAAATGTGTCAATCAAGTTCAATATACATAGCACGTATTGACGTTAGAATGTGTGACAGAAAATCAGTCAGATGTGAACTTACATGTTATAAATCGGAATTATTATAAGGTATGTATTAAACTGTGACATTTCGAAGTTGAAACTGATAGGTAGAAGTACAAAAACGTGGTTTCTGTATTAAAAGAGTGTACGTACACAAAGCATTTAGCATCCCCTCCCCCTGTACGCTTTTGGTTTAACTGCCCTCCCTACTTCACTGCGTACGTACTTTATGGATGGTCCCATATCATACAATAGATGGATTCTATTATTATATGACATAATAACTTGTTTCAAAACGTTGAGAGAAAAAAAGAGAAAATGTGAAAAACTAATGCTGAATTTGAAAAAGCTAAAAAAAATTTGATAGAAACGTATTCTAGCAGCTTTTTCTATGGTTCTCAAGTTATTTATTTCCAAAAACTGTATATAGTTTTCTTTAATGTTTCTTCATAAATAAAATATTTTGCCTGCTGGTAGATAATATTTGCCTAATGCTGGTTAAACACTGTTAAAATAATGAACTTTAATCCGTGATAACTTGAGATATGCAGAATTAGTCTCTTTACTGTAGTTTTTTGAGTTGAATGTAAATATATATAAAACCAAGAATTCAAAATTCAAAATACAATTTCAATCGATTTTTTGTATACAAGGAACCATCTACACCATTGTTTGGAAACTTAAAATTGCTAGCCTGCAGTTATAAACAACCAACGTCAATACTGAGTGCCTCTAGGGCCTGCGAACTCTCACTTTTCTTGTACCGCCACGTGGCTACCTATCATACAATAATTTATCTGAAAAAGTTATCCATGATATAAAAGATTGAGAAATATAAATCTCTATATATACTTGTTGAAAAATGTTTATTCCTTTTATTATTTTAACTGGTGCTACTTTAAAATATGGTGATCTTATTTATCTAGCTATATAGATATATATACACATAGACAATTTAGGTTTATGAGTATAGTCGAGTTTCAGAAGCTCAAAAATGTACCTAGCTAGGTTTTAGCTAACTATACCATCTCCAAAATGTAAGCAAAACAAAATGTTTTAATATAGCTACTAGCTAGCTACAGTTATGTTCACATCACCGTCATATAGCCAAAATAAAATAAGAAATAGCTTTCATATATAACATCAAAGAGTAATAAACCATCCAACGTTTAGGTGTTATAGTAGGTAGCTAGCTAACTAAGCAAGTCTAAGTCTAGCTATGACTAGAGCTAGCTCAGTTAGCACAAAAATTTCGTTGTTTTGAAAGACTTTCACTTACATACGCTTCAGGTTACAGCACACCACTGTTAACTTTAGTGGGAGCTAACTGAGAAATAAGCAAATTTTACAGAATAGGAAGTCTAGCTAGCTAAACTGCTACTACCTCTAGCTAGCTGGTGCTAAAATCTGGATACTTACATTAATTTCTCAACCTCCTACTTGTTCTCATCATGTGGCAAACAAGTTCCAGAAATTCCTTTATTTTTCAGTATTTGTACTTGATCTTTCTTTAGTCCAACCAGAGGTGACATGACCAAGATATGTTGGGTGGCTAGCTAGCAACATTCTCCTGTGTCACACTACTACATTAAATCGTCTACACGTGCTTTATGAAGGCTGGAAAACTAAACTCTTTCCACTTCTAGTTGTCTGACAGCAGAAAGCAGCCCTTTTTCTGAAGAAGATAACTGAAAGTTAACTTTTGGTAGGTTGGAAGTTCCTTTATCATTAAAATTCACACATTCTTCCCAATATTGTCTCCTGAATATCGTATTGTCTCCTGAATGTCTTATTTACAGGAGAATCTATATTTGTGGATCCGTAGTGTAGTGGTTAACGCTCTCGCCTTTGACACAGAGCGACCTTGGTTCGATTCCAGGCTGGAGAAAAAATTTATATCTTGTGTAGAGGTTTACGGATGAGACGTTGGGCAACGTTTCCATGTGGAGCGACCTACTGTCCTCGCGGGGCCACGCCCACTATACGTTATATGTTGTGCGCGCCACTAGTCTGTCAATATACATTAATTGTCCTCGTCAGCTAGTGGTGCAGTGTTGTGCATGTGAGTGTCTGTAAGGTGTTAATACCTAATTTGAATAGAAAAATAATAAAGAAATAATTTATAAAGTAATGGATGAGGATAGGCGGAATGACAAGATTTGTGGTTTAGTTTCAGCTCTAGCAAGAATAAGTAAGGAAGTAAGAATATTATTAATGATATTTATTTTCATTATGTATAGGTCAGGTTTTCTAGTGGTTACCAAGTGGGCACATCATGGTCACACGACGTTGAAACAACGTTATATCGACGTCTGTAACGTTTATTCGACGTTATAAAGCGTTGTTTGACCATGGTGTGCCTACTAGGTTATTTGTGAGTGTGTCATTGTCGCCATCGTTTTCTTGCTAATGAAAGAATCCTACAAATATAGAAGCCGGTCAAATGTTATCACCACTACTGTCATCTATTCAAAACGGGCATTGGGGAGCGATATACCAATATATTTCCAGGGAAGACTGTTTTTTTTACAATAGAATGGTGTTGCACATGAATGCATATTCATAAATGCATAATGCACAGGTACAGGAACCGTCACAAGTTGACAAAGTCTTCCGTTAATAGCCTATTGTAATAAGTTTTAGCGTCATCAGTATTATCATTTTGACTGTTCCATATTATAGATAAGGCTTTGCATAAATATAGGTCCAGACTAATCTTAATCAATCTTGCCAGGCTACAAAATCTTCGGAGCAAAATAAGGACTTACTTAGCCTACCTATCATTCAGCCCATCACAAATGTCGACGTGTTTCCTGTTTTTCATAAAAAATGTTGAATTGCTGCGATTTGATATATATAAAATGATATATATAAATTTATACCCGCTCGTTCCTTTCTGATACAGTGAGAAAATAATCTGGAGATAAATAGTAAAGGGAAGGGAAAGAGGGAAGCACAATTTCATGTTTTTCTCCTGTATAATCAGAAGTTCAGAAATACCTCGTTACGCACGTGTACCTTGAAATTTACTCTTAGACCCCAAAAAGAAAAAGTAAAATCAACGAGAAGAACGTTCCAGAGAATGACATTTGATAATACATTAACCTTATAAGGTAATACATTGACCTTATAAGGTAATACATTAACCTTATAAGGTATTACATTGACCTTTATTATCATTGTATTTGCAAAAGCTAATCACTCGCTGTAGTGCTTCATGCTTCAAGATAACGTTTATAAAATATGATAAAATACAACGTACTTCCTATGATATATTATTTTTTGCCAATAATCCCCCTTACACCAGCTTTTAAAAATTTCAAGAATGTATATGCTTCAATCTTCCTTCTCTTTTTTCTGCACTCACTGGTAAATCTGGGCCTTAAATTATGCAAATGTCCAATTTTCAATTCTTCATTTTCGTTTTAACTTTTAGTTTTCAATTTTCATTTTGAATTGTAATCTTTCATTTCATTCTCCAATTTTTTCAAAGATAATTTTCCGCTTTTCCGAATTTTATGAAAAATGGCGTCAGTTTCGAGGTTCCGGGTTAAATTATGTATGTGATGAAAATTTCAAATCTGTTCATTCAGCTATATCTATGCCCAAGGTCAAAGTTTACCTTATCATAACTTATTATGTCCAGCCTCGTTTTGATGCAAAACCTGATTTTGTAAAAATGGCTATAAAGTCTTATCATCAGGGTAGACATAATTTGTGACGAAAAATTCGAATCGCAGAAAAGTCAGCAGAAAAAAAGCTGAGCAGTTAATTTGGGAAAAGCTTATTGGTTTATCTGAAATCAAGACTAATGATAAAGAAAAAGATAAAAATCAGGGGCGGATCCAGTTCCTTTTGAAACCGGGTTCATATTGTGCATATGAATAGTGAGACCCGGAGGGCAAGAAATTTTAGGCTCAAAAATACTCTAGAATAGCTAAAATGAAAATAAAAATAAAGGAGAAAGGGGATTAAGAACGAAGGTTCTCTTGTTTAAGTCTGTTCTGTTAAATAGCAGATAAACAGATTTTAATCCTTGTGTGTGATCTGGTTTTTATCAGTTTTATCAAATCTGTGGATAATAGGAGCAAATTTGCGAATTCATAACGATTTTTGTTATCAGCACTAAAATGTTCTGCTGCTACTTTGATGTATTCTGTTCCAACCAACCCAAGTGCGTTTTTGACCAAAGTAGGTTAAACTTGACCCAAGTACGTGTTTAGATAATCCCAAGTAAGTTAGTTGACCCAAGTAGGTTTAATGGGTTATCTGGCCTAAATAGGTTAAAGTTTCCCTCCTCCGTAGATACTTTTATGTTTGGTTATAAACCAAGGAGGAGGAGGGAAACTTTAACGTACTTGGGCCAGATAAGTATAAGTACGCTAGACTATAAGTACACTAGAACTTTCTTAGAAATATAATCTGTCACTCTCTTTCACAGAGTAGGTAATTGTTTTTTTAAATCCAAGGCGAAGAAGGGTGGTAAAGTGTTTTATGCTTTTATTATTTCTTTTTCTCTCCATCTGTATGCAGCTTTTAAGTTTTGGAAAGGAAGGGGTATCAAAGGGCCATTCAAAATAAAGGGTAAACTCTTTTGTAAATCATTATTTATTGTTATTTAATCAACAATGTTGTATAATGTTTGAACATAGTTTTGGTGCGTACAAGGAAACGGGATTACTTAGTTTCTTCAAGTTGTAATGTGGAGGAGATAGATGATTTGATAAAAATCTGTTGTTAACCCAGGTACGCAAGAGATACATGAATATTTTTTGTTTAACTCAAGTACGTCAGATAGCGTACTTGGGCCGATATCGCACCTGGGTTGGAATCGACTTGTTTTTTATATTTCGTTTCAAGATTTTTTAGCTTCTTTTTTATGTTATTCTTTTATAATCAACGAGAGGACGCAAGTTTACAGGTATTTCATTTTTATTAACAAATAAACAATTTTCATGGACGAACACCTTGAAGCGGTTTAATGATTTTGAATCTTTGTTTGAAATTAACAAGAATTGGTATCAAACGTATTGTTCCTTAAAACGTTTTAAATCGATTTAACGAGTCGTGCAATCGAAGTCAATTTTAAATATTCCAAACCGGTTTGAAAGTGAATTTCGTTCGGTGAAAGCGAATTTCGTTGCCAACTCAACTGAACGCGTTTTCTTTAATAATAAGTTCAACCGCGTTCCGATATTTTCATACATTTTTAAATTTATTGTATAAACCCTGTTTGTCATAGGCATATATGATAAAATCCATTGTAATAACCCGGGGAGGAGAACAATACTTGATTACAAGAGAATAGGAAAAAACATTATATATGAAATTTAAATTTATGTAGTGATTATGCACATAAATTAAATTTCATAGAAACATACTGAAAGGGAATTTCGTTCCTACACTAGATTGAACGCATTGTGTTTAATAAATGTATTGGTTTATTATTTCGTTGCCGTTGCTTTTGCTGCTAGCAAAAACGAAAGAAAAGAAAAAAATAAGAACTTCGGGAAAACTTGACCGGTTTGCGCAAACCCGTGAACCCGGTATTGATACGCTCTTGAAGATAGCAATAGCCGTTCAAGAAGAACTACATCATTCTTAGTTCGTTAGTGGATGATGTATATCTAAAATTAACAGATTGTAGTAAAGCGAAGAGGACTTTATTATTTCTCATTAACGTGCTTCACTACAGAGACAATAGACAACATTTAGGATAATTCGGAGCATTCAGAGGTGCGCTGTTCCCGCGGCCTTACTGAAGCGTGTGGTGTGCCAGAAATACTTCATCTTTTACATGACATCCTAGCCAGGTACGTTCTACGCAGGGTTCCATTCTACGTTTCGTTAGCGCGTGATATGTCTCGATCATCCTTTGATATCCGTCAGGTATATTTATTACTACTACACTACCTTCGAATATTATCTGGCATGTGGTCCATCTGGGATACTACCTGGATCCAAACTAAAATTTTAGTGATTGTGGAGGTAGGAAGGAAAACGCTGCACAAAATTAAGACAAACATCGAAACAGTGCATGACAACGCAAAGGGCCGGGCTAGCTCCAGACCTTTTACCAGTCAAACGCAAATCGTAAATAAGCCAAATATTTACGTCAATCTTCAGTCTTTCGTGCTGTCACAGCATAATTACTTCGAGGACAGCCATCTTTTTACACCAAATAAATCTGGCTTTAGAAAACAGGATTCATGCGTTTCCCAGGTATTAGCTATTACTCACGAAATTTTCAATGACCTTGATCGCTTCCCCTCTCTTGAAACAAGAGCTATTGTTCTGATATTTCCAAGGCCTTTGAAAGTCTGTGGAATGAAGGACTACTATATAAACTATTATTAAAACTTATCAAACGTTTCTTGTCTAATCGTTCTTAACGGTGAAATATCTTCTTAGTTGGTGTTCTACAAGGCTCAATATTAGGTCCTCTATTATTCCTTATATTTATTAATAATATTCATGATGGCATTGAGTTCAGCATCAAATCTTTGCGGATGGTACATCTATTTTATGATGAGAATAGCGGAGTGGGCCAATCGAACCGACCAAACAAGCAATAGAAGTTGGATTTTCTAGAAAAACTACTCAACATTGTTTACCAAGAATAATATTCCCTCATTAGAATGTCATAAACGTATAGGATTGGCATTAGATAGAAGAACCCACCTTTAATCATTATGAAAAAATATCCAAGGCTTAATAAGAACATAGGGCTAGACACTCATCTTCGAAAATATTTTCTCCGACACACATTACTCTGTGGTTACAAAGCTTTTGGATTACGGTGTCGTTTTTTGCTGGTGACAGCGCATCGGAAAGTTTAGAAATTTTAAAACGGTTGATTTTGGAAGGTAACGTTTCTCTGGCAGGTTAACAGCAAGCGAATACACATTTTTTTTATACGCAATCAAGGTCAAGCATTAGTAGTAATGTTGCTTACAAAATTGATGATTTTTAGTACTGAAGTTGCTTAAAGTGTTGCTAAGCATAGAAACACAAACTTTAATAACGGACACGACAGGCCAGGTAATCTATACATACTGTGAGTTTGTAGGACGTTATGGAACATGAAGGGACGATTATTGCCAAGAATTATGATCTTGGATCGCAGAATTTCAACTGGAATGTAACAGTGACGATGACGATTAAGTCTTTACAGATGGTAGTGTTGAGATGGATACTGACGAAGATTCGCTTTTATTTTATGTTATAAAAGATATCCGTTTCAAAATATGTTCCGAGTTTTTATTCATTTCCTACACTTGACCCTTTGGGACGTAATAATCCTCCCGGTTTTAAGCCCTCCCGATTATAAGCCCACTAAAAAGGGGGTTGAACGGATATAAGCTCAGGGCTTATAAGCGGGATTTTACGGTATACGACAAGAATAACAACAAGAATAACAACTCTAAATGCTGTTGCAGAATATAAATTAAATATTGTAATAAAATTGAATATAAATGGAGAATATTGCGATGAACACGTCCGAAGCAAAATAAATGTTAATTCTGTTCATCAAATGCCTTTACTAAACAGGCTTTCTGAACTTTCTGACGTCACTAATTTTTCCGTTCCAGTCTCCATGAAAAACTCAAGTGGGTAGATTTTTGAACAAGTTTTAAAAAATTGTTCTCTAAATATTTTTAATATGGTGACACTTTATGACGCTAGGATGATTAAATTTTGATTATATGTGTTCGAATGAAGTTTTCTTATTAGTTTTTTTTTTCCCTTCCCCTTTAAGGCGGATTTCAACTAGGCGCAAAAACTGCGCGGGCTACATTTTCCTAAAATCTGATTGATAGATCTTTTCGTATTAGGCCGAAATTTGAAGTTTGTTTTTATTAAAAACTGACTTCGATATGGATTCTACGCACAAAATTATACTTATATGGTATCTTCCAAGTTTTTAAATTTTTGGCTTATCACCATATCCGGTCAAAACCTTCTTATATTTCGATTTAGCAACCCAAGCCTCGTTATGATAAAGAGGCTTAGATTATTGAATATTTTCTAATAGTTGATAACGCTTTCCTGAGTTACTAAAAACTCTAAAAAATGTTCTCTTTGTTTACTTTTTGACAAGGAATCCGAATCTTTAATGTTTTTCATTAAAATGTACAGATGTGCCGTTTTGAAAAGATGACGTAATATTGCGCAATGATATATGTAAAGGAGTATTGTTGCAGAAAATCGCGCGGAAAAAGTAGAAAGCTTTTCAACTTTTTTTCAAGTCGCGCGGACAAAAACAATGCAAAATGAGCCCGCACGGTTTTTTACGCCTGGTGAAAATCCGTCTTTAACACATGCATTCAATAAACCTTTTCCCGAATACATGGTTCGCGTTTCGTGTAAACTTGCACGAAAATTTCAACCAAAATTTAAAAACAACCTGGATAATGTTTATATTTTTGTTTAATTCGTGATATATTATTAAGGAATGTTCGAATACCGTAAATGACCGATTAAACGCCCTGGGCGTTTATTTAAAAATATAAATTTTACCCTGGGCGTTTATTCGGGCA
>JANTOQ010600122.1:0-10614 GCA_027564595.1 Bythotiara depressa
AAAAACCGACAGGGGGGGCGGATTCCGCCCCCCCCCCTAGGCTGAATAGGGTTAATCTTGTGTTCTCATCACAAGTTACATGAAATCTGTCTAAAAAATCAAAATAATCACGCAGTATTTGTTTCATAAGTTGGTTCTAGTATAATGTGTATCATCTCCGAATTGCCGCTGGTATGGTAAACAGGTCCAGCTACTACTGGTCTACCCTCAATAATTATATCCATTGGAATGTTATTAAATTATTGTGGGTTAGTTTGTAGAACTTCTTCGATTTCCATTGATTTGTGTAGTTTGGGAAGCATATAAACGTTTTACCATTTTGTGTGGAAGTTAAGTTAAAAAATCAAATTCTCTTGTTGTAAGTGTGTCTTCGTGGTCGAGTGCAAAATTGACAATTTAATTTTGTACAATTTCGGAAGGGTTGTTAAGGCCTAGATTTTGGTAACATTCCTGGTCTGAAAGGCACATTCTCCAATAGTAAATGGGATTCATAGTAACTAAGATAGATCCTTTGTCGGCCGGTTTAATAACAATTTCATTGGATTCAATTTTTTGTAGTAACGATTTTAATCCCTCCGGTAAATTTGTAAGAGAGCAGCTCCAGCAAATGTTTCAAAAGAGCCCCTATCATATCTGACAATCTCCCGAATTCTGCACTTTTTAGCCTGATTCCGTCTTTACGATAGCCTGATGATTCATTCCAGCGCTGGGGTATTATTCGACGGTTTTGTAAAATAAATTTTCGACAAGAAGGGCGCCCATCTTTGAATTTTTCGAAGAAGACTGAATTCACGAAAATTTCGCTTTAAAACGAAGAAATGGACCGATTTACCTCAGTTTTTTTTCTATAATCCGGCAAAGCAATTGACCAACACGTCTGTTGAAAAGATCTATAAGCCGTAGCTCAAGAATTAGTTGAGATCTTTACCGATCTTTACCAGCCTCAAAGATAGAGGGCATTCGTCGCAATTTCGTTCTTCTTATTAAGCTGTTTCTACATCGTTAGACTTCCCGTGTTTTTATTTAGCAGGTTAGACCAGTCAGTTCTATTGAAACCATCCAGCCATTTTGGTTAGCTAGCTACAAAATTCGAGTTATTAGCCGAAAACTAACGATTGACAAGTTGCTACCAAGTTGCTGGGTTGAGAGTCTATCTAAATAAAAAGTACTGATCTTGCGGTGCAGTTAATTTTTATCAGTAGTAGGAAGGTGTAGCTACCTATCACAGTTGATGTTCTGTGATAACGGAGGGATGTTTTACAAAAAATAGCCTCACTTTGAAAAGGTTGCTTGCTACACTTATTCACTGTCGAAACGAATTTATTTCACTATGTTATCCGCCTTCATACCACCACAGGCTATTGTAGTAGCGAGAGCAACATGGAAGCTAGCGCTCTGGATAGTTTTGTTAAATCTGAAGCTAACCTACTGAAATATAGCATTTTTGAAGTACTGTTAGCTAGCTACACTCTATGGCCGTTTTTTTATTCCCTGGTGAGCTCTCTATACCCTTTTTAAATACCACGAGCCTCTTTGTAACATGTAGTCGAATGTTCTTCCTAGTCCCATGGTTAATTTGGAATAACTTGGAGCTAGCTAACTACATTTAACATGGTGTAAAACCTAGTTAAACACTGTCACCATGTATCTTGATTTATTTAGCTATGTTTACCCTCCGTAGGTGTTGAGAGAGCAATTGTTATAGTGAGTAGAGGGTCTCTACCAGACCTTTTAGATAATTTGGAGCTAGCTAAGTTCCCCTAACATATTATTTTTGAAGTGCGTAGCTAGCTACTTTGGTTTTTTAATTGTTCTTCTAAATTATGAATTTTTACCACTGTAAAAAACTTTAGCAGAGCTACATTGACAGTTAGTACTCATGGTGTAGATGTTGAAAACAATTGTTCGGAAACTTTAAAAAAATATTTTTGAGACGTGTAGTAAGCGACGAAATTCTGCAAACTTATCAGGAAATGTTGACATTTTAGCCGGAACACCCATTTTGCTCCAACTTTTTTCTTTTTTTGCCACGAGTGTGTCCAAGGCATTTTTTTTCTATATTTCGCATATAGTATCATTGAGTACGCGCAATTTCTAACCATTTGGAGCTATTTGACTAGCCAAAAAGTGGAAATAGCCTGCGATTTGTTGACATTTCAGCTGTATTTTCCTTATCGCGAAAACGTTTGTCATTTTGAGTAACAACTGTGTTCAAACTTTGTTTTTCTTAGCATGAGAGTTAGTACCTATACGTACGTGTCTTTTAAAAATATTTAGAGCTAGACTAGTAATTTGGTACGGATTTTTAGGAAAAAGCAATGTTCGTAGCTAGTTATGTTTTTTAAAGGTTTTTGACTCAAATACTTGCTTTTTCCTAGCACGCACCATGGTAGAGTTGTAGAAAAAGTTGGTCCAAAACATTAATTTTAGTACTGAAACTGTACCCCGAATCGTTGTTTACGTGTTGCCTATATTGTACTTGTGTCTTGTTTGATGCACTTGTACTTGTGAATATTAACATGAAAACCACAACGAGCCTCTAGCAGAAGTGATACGCCATCTTTGAGTGGACGGTATGAGAGCACTTCTCAATGAGCTCGGCGACCAGAAATGCCTAGCATGTACGGCTTACCTATTATTAACTTATGTTATTAGTATTTGTAACAAACGGCTTTTTCCAAGAATATATGCCATAAATACAGAGTGTAAAATGATTTTCAGAATTCCCAGATACAAGACAGTTTACCACATATCGTAGACAGTTACAAGTGTTTATAAAACAAAGATTAGCACTGTTCTTTTGAAAATGGAAATAATATAGTTTGAATTAGTTTACATTATCCTATTTTGCTTGTCTTGCCTCTCTAGTCATTTTACCTTGAAACGTTACTATATCAAATTAGTTTTATCAAAAATACTTTACCAAACGTAATGTAGCCATTAGTTTCCTCGATAACGACTCTATGAAATCTAGCCATCAGTTTCCTCAAAAGTTAATTTACTAAATCAAGCCATTATTAGTTTCCTCAAAGGTTGCTTTATCGAGAGTTGTAAATTGTTATTTTAGTACGTCAAGCACCATTGGAGGCAGATAAGAATTCGAATAAGCATGTTTCTTAGCCTAGAAAACGGGACATTGTGCAAAATTTAGACTTCTTACGAAATTACATCCACTGCATGGTTCTACTCAAAACAGTCACTTAAATACAAAAAGTTGATTATCTATTCAAAAAACGGTCAGAAAGATTTAAATTCTTTTAAATTCTTCTTACGAAAATGGAACTAGGCTGAAAATATACGACAAAAATAACCAGGAAGATTTTAAAATCGGAAGTATTTCTTGTTGACATTTGTGTACGTTCTAAACTTTTGCAAATGATTATATTATACAGAAGGAAGTTTTACAATAGATGTGTCTTTATATTGGGAGTTGCGAAAATTATATATCAGTTTTAACTTTCTGCTAAAATGATAAATGTTCTAATTCTAATTCTAATTCTAATTATGGAATATTCGGTTCTGGGGTGAGTGTGAATGTCAAGCCAAATGTATGTATATGCAGGCGTAAAACTTTGAAGAAAGTGGCAGAATTACAACCCTATTTTCTCTCTATCATATCAGATAATAGCCTAACTTTACTCCTTGTAGAGGTGATGATATGATAACCCAAGCCAACATTTTGAGGTGTTTTATTCGTAGGATGTTTATTTTACAGATGACACACAGTGTTTCGATGTCGGTGCATCTATCCAGAGTCCGTGCAGATCAATCTGGGTTTAGATAGCAAATTATTTACTAGTATAGATTTTTCTTTTCTCTTTAGACGCAGTTTTGCTATACGTAGTACGTTGCTTTTGATATTGCTATTTGATATTTTGATATTCGATAAAGCCTGGGATTTGTAGGCTATCGTACTTTTTCAATCGTCTATTCACATTCTCCACATTGGATATACCTCTTTCTTGTCTTCCTTGTTATCACAATGGACAAGGTAACTATAATTGTAGTTCGTACAGTTTTTTAAGCATTCCTTAGTGTATTGATGTTGTTTAACAAATAGTTAGTGCCAAATATGTTTACTTATTTAATTAGGTTCTCATCGAATTACTGGTTGTATGTGGTGATGGTATTACACGATGTCGAGCCAGGAGGTTTACGTATTTTTATCACGTGATTCTTTCATAAGCCACACTCTTCAATGTCATTTAATAACGAATCCCCAATGATCCGAATTATTAAATTATTTGTATTAACACGTACACATTAACATACAAAATTTGATAGCCTTTTTAAGCAATATCCAGCATCCTAAGAGAAACATATTTATTTTCTATGATAACATGGTGTTTATTGAGATTCTCCCAAAATGGATGAATTTTATTATTTCTAATTTTGGAATACTTTATTATCATTCTCGTTATCACCAATTCGATATCATTTATTTGGTCTCCATGGATTGCACTTAGCGCATGAAACCAACTTTAAAAACAATACCATAGCAACATAAAATCAGGATTACATCCTACGCATGCTCGTGATCAACAATTCAAAAACGCTTTTTTATTCGCCAGGGATTACAAGTTATACGTCGTCAACCTTTTCTCAATTAAATGTCATGTCACAACAATTTGACTTACATTAAGTTAAAAAACTTTCGGACGATTTTATTTTCGGACAAATGTTTGTCCGAAAATTAATTTGTCCGAACTTTTTGGTGTCGCTTTTTTATTGTCCGAACGTTTTATTTGCCTAACAAATACCGATGCAAAAACAATTTAGATAAAATACAACACAATGAATATGATCGTATAAAGATATACATTATTCATCGTGTCAATCATCATCATCATCATCAACAAACACAATATCATTGATACTCTCATTTTCGGCTGCTAGTGTTTCTTCTTCTTTTCGGAAACATTCGAACCGTACCTCACACATTTGTTCAGATTGTGCCTTTTGATCGTCGTAGTTTCCGTTGATTAACTCAACAAGTCTTTTTAAATATCTCCGCTTTTCATCTTGTATTTTAAATGTTGCTTTAAGAACTATCTATCTCTATCTCTCCTTTGGGAACTGGAGAAGAGCGATACTTTTCATCGTAAACTTTACCTTCGACTAGGCCACCACGATTTAAAGAATACTTTATGAACCTTTATACCTCTAAGGTGACGTGTCCAACGACATCTGGCACTAGTCGGGTTATCGACTTTCTTGTCCAGGCAACAGCATGTGGATCAATTAGAAGTGAGGTTTCACTGGTCTCTTTCTTGACTTTTATAATTTCACCTTTTTTAGGATTACGCCATACAGTCTTACCATAACATGGCATCCTCGGCTACTGATGAGGGTTGTGTACGAAGCATGCATTTCTGTAGTAAAGTTAACGTGGTCTTAAATAATTCAGACTGCTTTAAAATAATCACTTCAATATCTCTCTTGCCAGTCAGTTTTGTTTTCACCTTCTTTGTTTATTATTTCATTCTAATTTTTACTTTTTTTCAGCTGTTCCTTTAATGAGCTCAACTAGTCTATCATTAGCTATCATTTTACTTCTTAACATCCGTTCTTCAGACATTTCTATTGTATATTTACAGTATATTTTTTTCTTAGCATTTATATGCACTAACAATACAACTTTTTATAGTTTCGTGAAATGAATGACATGAACAATAAATCGGCATACACTCCACCATTTTTCATTCACATAAAATCATAGGTTTTTGCAAGGGCTTGTTAAGGAAAAAATAATCTCCCTCCATTTGTGAGACTTTTACCGGATTGTTTTTTTTGAAATTGCGGACACTTGTGCGAAATAACATGTAATAAATGTAAGTTTGAATGTTTATAAAGGTGTAGAAATGGTGTTAGGTCGATGTTTATCATTTTCCCCCAATGAAACCCTTATAAAAATTGGCTTGTTTACTTACGGTCAAAAATTGTATCTCTCAGGCAAAGAGGGACCAAATAGTTTGTTTAACAAAGCCGTCACACGTGTTATCTGAAACCCTAAGAGAAAACCTTTTCTCAGCAGAAAAGCTAAAGAAAAAAAGAGAAAAACTCCTTGTATAAAGTTTGTGGGAACAAATTCAATATCTCACGTCAAATTACATATATACATATGCCTTTATTACTTATGGTAACGTGTTGGTAACGTATTGATATTTTCTTCAATTTATTTTCAGTTGACAAATTTACAATAGCACATAACAAATATATATGCACATGTATAATATACACATACAATACAATTAAAATGGATAATTCACGTCAACTATAAACAAAATAAACAACAATAACAATAATAATAATAGTAACTTTTTTTTCTGAGTTTTCTGGATTTACTGTAAAAATATTTATAGAAAGCCTAGATTTGGTACGTAAGTCTTACATAACCTACAAGGACAATCTGGATTCCAGTTTTCAACATTTTGATTAAATTCATGTAAAGACGTAGTAGGCTCCATAACCTTTGACCTAGGTTGTAATAGATTCAGTTCCATAACGTACCGTTTGAACATTTCGACTTAGAAATCATTGTTGTTTTTGAGATTGTAGTTTAGCTCCCTCATTTCGAAAATATCTTTCATCAATTTAGGCGAGAGTTGATTTTTTATTTTATAGAATTCTGTTACTACAGTATGTATATATATGTTATGGATTGTTATTGAATTATCATGTTCTAATATAGTCTAAAATGGTGAAGTTTTGTCATTGTAGACAATCCTTAGAGATCTTCCATGGATGCGACTTATCCTGTTATTTAATGTTCGACTATGACTCATCACAAATAATTGGACAATAACTAAATTGTGAATGTATGAAAGCCTTCATAACATTTCGTCTGCATTCTGTATTACGAGAGTTTCTGACTAGCTGTTCGGCATAAATTCGATACGTGTGTGTCACAACTTAGCTGGCTGTCGATGGTAATTCCCAGTCATTTTTCATGAGAACTATTTTTAATTGTTTTGTTATTAATTTCCATTGCAAATGTATTATTTGTACTCAGAAATAAATGACATTTATCTGCGTTTGCTTTCATATAATTATCATTAAACTATTTAAAAAGGATCTTCGATGAATTTTATTATGATTTAATTACTTTCTCAAATTTATCACCACAGGTGTCTGGCGTGGTGTCATCCGCATAGCTTGCATTTATGTGTTTCCAAAAAGGAAAAAAGATCGCATAAGTAAATGTTAAATAAAAGCGGTCCGAGTATGGAACCTTGCGGAACACCTACAAGTTATTCTTTCCATGAGCAATATTCGTTGTTTATTTTAACTCTCTGCATTCCTGCAGACAGATAGTTAAATTAGTAGTGTACCATGTAAGTCAAAGCCATACGAGTCTAGTTTGGCAATTAGTAACTCATAATTTAAACAATCGAACGCTTTTGACATGTCAGTTAGTAAGGCTACAAAGCACTTTCCATTATTAACACATTTTCGCCATGTTTCAATCATTGCTATAAGGCTGTGTTGGGTACAATGAACCTTTCGAAATCCGCATTGCAAGTTTGATAAGATATGTTCAAAATTCGGTGATATTTGCTTGAAAATACATCTTTCATAGTTCTTTGATAAGTTTGAAAGTATACTAAATGGACGGTAGCTTTAAGGTTGAGTTTCTAGATTTTTTTTTGAAGCTAGGTGTTATATCTGCAACTTTAAGTATTGTAGTATTGACATACGAAGTTATTATATTTTTATTATTATTTCATTTCACGAATATTTAAAACTGGATATAATACTTCAACTATATACAAAAACTGTTATAAATCAGTGTCCAGTATATACAAAAATAAAAGGTTAAAAATGTAACAAAAACTACTTAAAAATATTTCTAGTAAAATTTAAAGAGCTACATTTATTCATCTGGCGAGCTTCTGACGGCGGCATGTTATATTCTTTAGCAGCAGAGAAATAAACACTTCTTCGAGCATATACAGTTGTTATCTTTGGGATCCGTATCATCTTCGCATTGTTCCTTGTATTTTTAGTTTGTTCGCATAAGTGAAAATATTCTTTAAATGGTTCGATGACTTCTTTCTCAAGACACGATCTGATAAATACGCAAACACGATTTTTGTTTGCATTAGTGGTTGATTGTAGTGTGGTCTTCCTTTCAATATGTTTGTTTACCACGTTTTCAACTCTCTTGTGGAACGATTTCAGTCCACGTGATTGGGTATTGGTGAGACAAAGCAGGTGAATTTCGCAATAAGTGAACGACGATAGAATTATGCTTTGGTATATTGACGTTGCGGAATATAAGTCGAGCTGGAGACGTAGTTTCGAGAGAAGATGATCTCGTGAAGATGCTTCTTTATATAATTTATCATAAAACGTGTTCATGTCGAGGGAGCTGTCAACTGGGTCCCCAAGATATTTATAACTTTTGGTGACTGTTATCTTTGTGTCATTTACAGCAACTTAAAAATTTGTGATGTGTTTTGAGACATTTTCTGGTGTACGTAACAATAACGCTTCAGTTTTATCCCTTTTAAGGTTCATTATCAGTTCATTTTCTTTAAACCATTTTGAGAGGGCATTGAGATCGTCGGTCAGCTTTTTCGATATTTCTTTCACATTCCTGTCGTGTACATAAAGAACTGTGTCATCCGCGTAATTGATAACGTTTGAGTGAGTGATACCATTGGAAAGATCGTTAAATATTATTAGGAATAACAGTGGCCCGAGTATTGACCCTTGTGGGACACCAGAGCATAAAGCAAAGCTATCGGATTTTGCTTGACCAAATTGAATGATAGCTTTACGGTTAAATAGGTAGGCAGTAAACCAGTCTAGTTCACGGTAGTGGATACCATACTTCGGCAACTTAGCCAACAATTTCGAGTGACTTATGGTTATCGATTACTTTACTTAAGTCAATAAAACACGAGCCAGCCAAATTTTCCATATCAACTTTCGATCTTATATCATATATCGAAGAGCGTTGTAGCTTGTTCTGTTGACATTTTGCTACGGAATCCGAACTGATAACGATAGATTAGCTTGCTTTCTTCAAGAATTTTCATGAGCTGTTTATGGACGATTCTTTCAATAATTTTCGATTTATTCGGCAAAATCTATATTCGCCTGTAAGGTACAATGCGAGCAGTTGTCCACTCTGTCGGTGTGATTCCGTTGGTGATAGATAGATCTATTATGTGCGTAAGAGGGTTTTTGATCGAATCTTTCGCATCTTTCAGGAAAACTGAAGTTGGGACAAATAGTATTGAAAAAACCGAACATTTCTTATTACACTGTCCTATGTTTTCTGTTCAACGGTTTGTACTTTTCGACCGCCTTCGTGCAATTATTTTTCCTTTACCATCGAGTTGTTTCTCATTGGTAAAATTGCTTCTTTATGGGAGCGATATGTAAAGTGATGCTATTAACAAATCTATTATCCAAAATGTTATTGAATATATTACTCACTCTAATAGATTTGATGAGCCACTTATGTAAATACAATCCTTTTGTAGACCTATTATTTTTGTTATATACACTTCCTTGTATTATTGTTTAAGACAATGTTCCTTGACGATCTCACCTTGCAGGGATCATTGACTCTTCTTTTGTATTGTTTATGTCCTGTTTTTTCTTTATTCTCGTCCATGTTTTTATGTTTTTGTAGTACCTTATATTTATTTATTTAATTACCTTTTTTATTATTATTTATTTTAGTGTATTTTTAAAGTGAGTTAACGTTGCAATTTAACGTTCTTGAATAAAACAAACATTAAAAAAAACGCAGGTAGATCATCACAACCAGTAGCCGTTTTCCTTTGAATTTTTTTCAGATAGCTACAAACCTCCATGGATTTCACCTTTTTAAAGCGGAATGTTTTGTACGTTTTAAATTCCATATTCCTCGGTTTATTCCATTTAACGTCAACAGGAGTCATTGCTTTTGTTTTAATTGAATTTACGATATTAGCGGTCAATGTCTTAAAACCGTTAGCAATTTCCTTTTTATCAGTACTCTTTTCCCCATTGATTTCAAACGATTGGGATCTCGTGTTTTCTATTGCTAATGTCGGATTAGATTGATTTCAGAGATTTCCAGAAATTGTCTGGATCATTGGAATTCTCCCTGAATAAGGTATTTTTCGTTTTACGAAGCGATATGTAACCTGCTTTCGTTCTTTTATCCAAGTCTGATTTACTTTTGCGATATTTTATGTGAAGTTTATCTCTATCATTCATGAAAGTCTTTAGTTAAGGGGGAGCCACGGTGCTGGTTTCGATTTGACTCGTTTATTAATCACTGGTGCGCGATGGTTGAACAAAATAGAAGCTTCCATGCGGTATTTACGTCGCTTGAGTTGCATACATCCGACCAATCCGAATTTAAAAGGTCTTGATTCATTGTTTCTGGATTGTAACGACTATAATCTCGACATCTGATTTATTTTGGTTTAAATTTCATGTGATTTAATTTACGCACACAACCGATTAACTCATGATCACTTAAATCTGACGGAAAGACTTCGGTGCATCACCACTGTGGCGTGAATGGTAGTCGAACCCGCAACTTTTGGATTGCAAGTTAAACTCGCTCACCACTGTGCCACAGCTCCATTTATTTATTCTAAAACTATA
>JANTOQ010600233.1:0-10612 GCA_027564595.1 Bythotiara depressa
GTGCGACATCGAATAAAATTAAAACATATACTTACGTTTAAATTATATGAATAACATGATGGCACAAACAAGCCACCGTAAATAGCTTACCAAAGACAATCAAAGAATCCAAGTCAATTAGTTCGTTTCAAAACAATTTATATGATTTTAATTTTGACACATGTACGAGAATTACTATTAGATTTCACATTTTCTCTCTCTCTTATATAATATATTTTTTGTAACATTATATTAATTGGTTTAAATTAGTTTATGCCTTTGCTTTACAAGAATACTATGTAATAATACCAACGTTAAATAACATTTTACTTACTTACTTTTTAATTTTGGTTATATTTAGTAAGCAAGTCAAGTGTGAACGGGCCAATAGCAAGTATAATGAGATTGAGACAAAGGCCAGAAGCAGCCAACGGAGGTGGTCTAGGAAAACAGATGTTCTGAAATGCCAGGAACGACTTTTTTAGTAGAATTTTATAAAGTTGGCGAAGTCTTCTAGAATTCCTCCATTTACCAGGAAGATGTTTTTATTTTCCTAGAACACCTCAATTTGCAAGGAACAACTCCTTTTCCCCATAGAACACCTCAATTTGTCAGGAACAAAATTATTTCTTCCTAGAACACCTCCTTTTGCCAGGAATCTTACAAATTATCCATCGATGTTTAATCTACGCTGTTTTTTAACGTCAGGGGGCGTATCTATCTTTCTGTCTATCTCGTAATTTTTGGCGATAACGTCCTAACTTTCAACTCTTCTGTATTGGTTTCTGTTCGCAGTGCATTATGATTTGGTATTATTGCGCCTGTCTCCAGCCTGCGCAAAGATTTTATTTGAGGTGAAAGTCACGTGGCTTTACCTTCTTTAAAAATAGTAGTTTTTAAAAGTTTTACATTGAAAACAAAAACAAGAAACTTTTTCATGATAGTATCATTGGGATGATTCACATATTTGTACTAAAAAGAAATCAGCAAGAATTAGAATACCTACTTTTCTTGGTCCTCCTTATTTGAGAATGAGGCTGGAAACTGAAACTAACCTATACACTTAACCAATGATAAAATATTAGTTGCTTTTCTTAAAGCTTCCACAAGTCAAGAAGGTAGTTATTGCTGAAAAACTTGTATGATTTATTTTATGTTTAACCAAGTTATTCAATCCATATATCAGCATCGCCGGCTAACATAAAAAAAAACGCGGAAGAACTGATCTTTTGTCGACTGTATGTTTAAGGCAGTGAATCAGTCCTTTCATTCTAACCAGCCTAGAGAATATTTTCCGGGACGCCGAAATACATTGCGAGTAAAATCACCGCGTTGACCGGCTAAGTTAAAAAAATAATAGTCTACAATATACACAACATATTTGAGACTTTTGCGGTTTTAGGCCCCTTTCATATTCCCTCCCTATTTGCTAGAGCCTTCATAAAACCAGAATAAGGATAGGTGTTGACGGGAAACTCAGTATAATCACACTTGCCATTTTTCCATCTTAAGAGAGGTGCTGCTTATGGGTTGGAAATCCCAGTATAGTACGAATGTGTTGGCCAGTCGAAAGCTATATTACTTGGATCAGAAATATTATTTCAAAGACGCTTGAGAAAGTAAACAAAAACCCCGAAAATGTACCTTGTAATTTCGAAAAAAAAGCGTTTCACATTGTTACAAAATATTATTTTTTCAACTTTTTTTGCCCTTGTCCGCATTATGGAGAGGCATTCTAGGGGAAACTTTCATTTGGTGCGTGAAAAAAGTGTCTGTCTTATGGAGTGTCCGCTTTATGGTATGTCCGCTTTATAGAGATTCCACTGTAGTTATAACTTGACCGCAGTCCGGTGGTTAATGCAATGCGTTATTAAGTGTATTGTTAGTGGTTCAAACAGAGCGGAAGTTCATGTTGTTTTTCCAGTTCATTTATCATTTACACAGTGACTTCATGAAGGAAAATCTCAACTGATTAAACATATAAATGACAAAAGTACAGTGTATCCTAACCCCACCAACTCGAACCAAATTTCCATTCCACTTCCTTTTGATTCGGACTTACATTTAATTGCTTAACACTTTATCTGTTCGGACTTCCTTTTACAAATTTGTCGTGAAACTGTCATATAGGGTAGCTTAATTATGTGTGGCCAGACTCCAATTTCAAGAAGGCTTATACAGGAGGGGCATAGATTAATGTAAACATTTATTATGTGTAGAATCTCTATATGAAGAAGTTTACTTTGTTAATATTAAGTTATTCCAATGTGTAGCGGTCAACTTTAAAAACACTCTCTCCGGCTAGCGTAGTTTCAATGAGACGTGGTTACTTGACATGGGTGAATGTTCCATCGCACGCGTATACCTGGTGTATAAAGACTTGTTTAGGCTTTGAAAATAATTAAAATACATTCCAAAATGAACAATAGAATATTCTGATAAAGTTTTCTGTCAACACCTATCACCATTCTAATTTTAAGGATGTTCTACCAAATAGAACAGGAAAACGGTGTAAAACCGCAAAGTCTAAAATATTTAGTGCAGGATTGTAGACAATTGCAGTCCAGGAACATTTGTCCATTATCAATGGTTTGCAAGTGAAATCATCAGCTATGGATCAGCTATCAGTTTTTCTGACGTACGTACTCACGAGTTAGTAAACAATGAAGAAATGCAACCATGGAGAAGATCAGGAAATGGGCATATTTAGAAAGTCAACTGAGTAAGGACGCTGATATCAAAGTGGATTGCTGATTGGAGCTAACTATCCCAAGGCACTTCAATTAATTGTTTCAAGCCAGTATGGTGGTCCGTATGCGTTTAAAAGCAACCTCACATTAGTGGTGCATTGTGAGTCCAATGAAACAAAGGATGGCTTCACCTACCATTACAATGGAGTGGATGTTATTTCAGCTGATAAAAAACGTATCAGTCATCAGATTTTGCTTTTCGGTCAAGTCAAAGATAACGGGATTGGAACAATGCTCAAGAAATTACACGACAGCTCATTTTCATTTTCATACATCGAAGTCATGGTTTGAGATATCACATTAGCTATATTGATATAAAAAATAACTATCAGTTGACTTAATCAACCTGACACACACAAAACAGTTTTGCCAATTTGTCACCTGGTGCCAGTGCATTATGTCCAAGTTTGTAGCAATAACATATTGTCATTGATAGTTAGCTTTGTTTACTTTTTAATTTCTTGACACCTGCGAATACAAAAACAAAGCGCGCGTATACTTGCGTCAGCTTATGTGAATGTATCTTGTCATCCTTTGTTATATCTGCGTGCAAAAAACAATATATCAATTTTAAATTTCACGTGAAAACAATTCACTCGAGCTTAATAGTATATTATATTATATTACCTGTTACCAAGAAACGTTTCGGTTCTTATTTGAATAATTATTACCTCATGTTACATGGAGAGATTCGTTGAGTTATGTTCTATCCAGTTTTGCGGAGAAAATATTTTGTGATTACAGGTGTTATCTAAAACGTTACTTTTCTTTTGTGTAGTAAAAAGTTGATGCGCGGGTTTTTCATAACAAATCTTCAGACGTCGCAATAAAATTTGGTATAAAAATGATGATTATCTTCTTAATAGAACGTATTCTATGGACCAAAACCCTTCTAATTATTCGACTAAGCAACCAATGATTATTTTTCCTGATCGACTGTTCCAAACTATCAGAGTTATTAGCAATGGTTCCTATGATCCAGATCAATTATAAAAGCAAACAAAAAGTTACATGTCTCATTATTTTTCGTTTCCATTTACATATATTTCTACTCTACTCTACTCTAAATTACGATTTCATTGACAAGAATCATTTTCATACTTCAACATAACTTCCTCCTTTGGATTTCCTAATCTATCCCCAGTTCCCTATCTGAAAAAAAAAACATTCTAGCTGAAATATAACCCTCTCTTCAGCCAAACTAATGGCGCCTGCTCTTCAAAGGCCTATCGCACTAATAGGTTGGAGCTGGCTATAAGACTCATCAACAACAATAAAAAGTAAACTTAGTTAACCTCAATCACAAAGTACACGAAAATCAAAGCCAAAAATATTTCGTATTTTTGGACGAGGAATTTAAAACTCCATTCCCATAAAAATGAAATAAATCTTAGTTGAATTCCGTGAAAAGTCTATAAAGAAATTCTATTCAGGAAATGGTTAGCGCAGTGCAAGAATATGATCTCATATATGCAGTCGTGCCAATATGGAGTTACGAAAATAAATATCCTTGTAAGAATTAAAAATATTCAATAACCCTTAATAAATATTAATCCATATTTAAATGTCGTATACTATCTGTCAGTTAACATTGTACATTCTTAAAATGCTTCTCCAACATAACATGCACACACTTTGTCTGTCAACTAAGATCGTAACATGCTGACAGGAAAGTAAACATGCTGAACATCGAGAGGTTTGTTGCATAAGCGAAGTTAGCGATACTTCATGTCACATGATAAATAAAGTCACGTGTTATGGATGATTCTCCCTAATTTGTTCCTGAGTTGATGAGGGTTAAAGAGCGTGGTTTAGAAGTTATTCGCACCCTATAAATGAAAATAAGACTTTGATAACAAAATAGAAGATATAGTCAATAGATATTTACAATAGTGAACCAAAGTGATTTTGTTGATTTTTATCCGCGGGATTTGTTTGTTGCTTTGTTGGACTCTCAATAGACATTGTCACGAGAGGTGTGGAGGGTCCCCTGATTAAAACAATAACATTAACATATCAGTGGTGCGTGCCGAAGGACACGACAACACTAGTAAACAACTTTTGTCCCCGTTTGTAGTTAAGAACTTCATGTTGCTACTGCGTTATTCAAGTTCTAAAACAAACTTTAAATTTAACATTTTCATTACTGTTTGTAAAGTTAATAAAAAGTTAAAATCGTGTCCAGTAGTTCTACTCTTTTTAAATCCTGCCTTAAATCACATTCTCCCATAATCTCTAGCGTAATCACATTCTCGCATGATTCGTAAAAAAAACTGACCAGATAAAGCATTTCAGATATTACAAGTTAGATTAAGCACACAAAGGATGACAGTCTAAAACGCAAAATTAGATATCTAACAACCACAAGAATATAAGATCACTTAAAAAACTTACCACTAATACACCAAAGCTGTTTTCCGGTGTGGACGTCCCGTCTGGTCCACAAGACATGCTTATTTCTGCAGACGTTTTGCCGTTGTACAGCGGTAGAGCCTGAAGAACAAAAGTGTTGAAGTAATATCTGCGATCGATAAAAAAATCCTAGCACCGCCAATAAAAGCGGGACAATATTATAGTATGTCTGAACAAACGAGACCTCGTAATATCATATTTATTTTAGCGCCCGGGACACTAATTAAAAAATCGGTTTCAGGGGGCGCTATTATTCGCAACCCTCATGGAAAACCGATTTCTGAATTAGGGGTGTAAACATGAGTTTTGGTTAATTAACTTAAATCACCCAATTAATGGGTTAACGTTGGGTGATTTCCTCGTGAGTAAGCAACTGTCACTCACAAAATTGCACTAACAACAAGACAAAAACTCACCTCTTTTTTACACTGATTGTCATTTGCTTTGCGCTAAAAAAACAGGGAGTTATTTATTTACTACAAAATAATTTCAACATTGCGTACGAAATAAAACGTACTGACGTTCAAAGAACAAATCAGTTTCCGTGATACTTTTGCAATTATCTCCTTGAAGTCTATTAATAGATCAACTCAGAAAATTTACACATACCAAAAGAGTTGTTGATGGATATTTAGATTTTGTGAAGACATCGAGGATGTGCCCCAAAAGACACACAACATCTCAAACGCAAATGACTGATGAGTACAGGTAGGTAAATCATACGACATAAATAGTGGAAAACAGATCCTATCCAATATATGACAACTGTTGTATGATACATTTTAAATAGTTAAAACTCGTGCCATCTGATTAGTACAGCAGATTGAAACGGTCCACGAATGACTTTATCTACTTAAGTATATAATTGAGGGAACGTAAGTAAAGTTTTTTGTAACATACTTTTTTTCCATGTAATTTTTGTTTCAACGAAGACCTGGAGCCAGCGGACGTGGATCGTGTACGGGAATTTGATCTCAACAACATATGCTGACGATGTCGCACACAGCAGAAGAAATTGTAGTACGCTTTACGAACCTATAAAATATATAATTTATTTATTAATGAACTACTATCTGGTTATTTCTTAATATTCATAAGAAAGAAAAAAGACTCCGCTTCATTAAATAAATTGAGCTATGGTGTATATAATATCCGAATTAGTGCGATTGCTAAAAAGAACCAGATAGAGATTCAGACTTCATAGCCGTTACCATTGTACTAGAGCTCTTCTCCACAGATTATTTAACATGTTCTTAATTAATACGCCAACAAAAACAGTAAAATGTTCTTGTAAAGACATACCCTGGGATCACATATACAGTGAAAACCAAAGATGGACAATCCTTGTAAGCTGTTGACGATGTTAAACAGATAAGCGAAGAAGATCGTATTCATGTCCACATAGAATATACCAACTATCCAAGTTATGCCAAGAATGCTCAGAAGTAAACAGCAACCTTTTGTCCAAAACCTACAACAAGGAGCGGAACATAAATATTACTAAGAATGAAATGTCTCGTACAATGTGTGTTATAAAAACACATAGAAATGTTCTGCAAACGAAATGTACTTGTGATATACCACACACATAATTAACTCTGACAAGAGTCTTACTTGCATTTCAAAATCTTTATGTGATGTCCAATCAATGAATTACAAATAAACAAAAAGTTCAAATTAGTTACCATATCTCGTCAGTGGACGAGACTCTTTTCTTCGCTTTATCTGCCATGACACGTAGAGTGATCATTAATATTCCGAAATTGATCTAAAATAACAACAATCCTATAAAATTAGACACCTGGCACGAACAGGCATTAAAATTAATAATGACCATATAAGGGAATGTTGTCGTCACAACACAAGCAATTTTAATAAAAAGACCATCATACTTTATTTACTTTCCTCTCAATATGTCAATAAATCTGTGGGGTAAAATTTTTTACGTCGTAGTAATTATCCCTTCACGAATATTTCCAGCTACGCTTCATGAAATTTCAAAGTGGAAAGGTTTAGGTGCCAACCCTGTCTTAGAATCATAGCAGCAACTAACAAAAGACTTTTTTTGAAAACTGGCTGGTCAAGCAGGTTTAGAATGAAAATATTTCACCAACAAATCATTTTTTCAAAATCTTTACAAACATAAAAATTCAATAGCAAATAGGAGGCACTTACAATTATGATAAAGAGGATTGGTCCTACAAAACTCCAAATAAAACCATCTTTCAGTGATAGCCAACAGCTAAAATAATAACGTTATATATTATCAGCTGCTAATAATATCATTGAAACATGTGACACTAGTAATTAATAGAAGCAATAAATGTATCATATGCAGTTTCATTTCTTAAATATGATTTTCTTTACCAGCCACCAATACAAAAAATGTTTTACATAAACAAATTAATAAAATAACACAGAACTCACTAGTCGCTGTTTCTCCCATATGCGCCGTCGTCAATAAATAAATTAATCATAACAAATACCAATGGCAACACTGTAAACAGAAACAAGCATTACTTTAAAATCCATAAAAATAAACGACACATTCAAGATATAACATGTTGTAGACGTATTTTTGCATTAAAGGTACATTACAAAATTAAAACATGGCCTTTTATAAATTATATATACCATACAAATAAATCGGCGGTTCCAGCAAGATGCAGCCTTAATATTAGGATCTTAAAAAGCAAACGCAATTCTGCCATGCAATTATGGAAAATCACCAAGTATACTAATCTGGTACAATTCTACTGTATTATTTTTAATTTGCATTTGCATTTGCATGCTAGGAGAATTTCTTTGTCTACATCATAAAATTGAGTTTGTTTAATTAACTTCGGTATTTCCAGGGACCACCGCAGATTTATTTCTTGTGGCATTGGATTATTTTCCAAATGGAATGGAAACTACTGCACAATATATAATACATGAAGAAGTCAAGATCGTTAAAATTATTATTCTATGTATTTCCACCTAACCACTATGTAAAACAAATATGCTTCATGGTTCATGAAATGGTTCACGTTTTTGTATTAAAAAATAAGACATTAAAACATTTTTATTTCTTCTTGTATTATCTACAACCTCTCATTCCAATGGAAATTATCCTGAGCAAAAAGAAAGCAGTCTGTTGTGGTTAGTGGTTTGTCAATATTACAGCTTCCTTTGTGTGGGAATCACACAGTTATATTATTAAAACATAAAATATAACGAGGAACTTTAATCATTTAAACCATTTAACATTTTAATCCATGTAACATTTTAATCCATGTAACATTTTAATTCATGCAACATTTTAATTCATGCAACATTTTAATTCATGTAACATTTAGAATTAATCAAACCAATACTCATTTCTTTGCTATTTCATCATTTCTTTGCTATTTCATCATTTCTTTGCTATTTCATTATTTCTTTCATCATTTCTTTCATCATTTCTTTGCTATTTCATCATTTATTTCATCATTTATTTCATCATTTATTTGCTATTTCATCATTTATTTGCTATTTCATCATTTCTTTGCTATTTCATCATTTCTTTGTTATTTCAACATTTATTTCATTCAGGAGGATAATTATTGGAAATAAAAGGAAAAATAAATTAAGTAAAGGCCGATAAGACCTTGTCTTGTATTTCATAAAATGTCTTGTATTTCATAAAATCATGAAGGTTTTCCAATAACAGACAGGGGTATACCTAGACTTTAAAGGGTAAGAAATATACATACCTCAGCATAAAATATACATACCCGAGCATAAAATATACATACCCCAGCATAAAATATACATACCCCAGCATAAAATGACATATTTAGTACTTCCATACCCAGATGATCCCATGGAACGATAAACACGTACTAACATCAAATATAGGACGATCCCTTCCAAGCCCATGATAAAGAATGCAACCAAGAAGAAATAGTGAAGTGAAGCTGCTACCACTTGACAACCAATCTATTATTAAACATTGCAGTAATGTTTGGAAATGCTAGTGTTTTATGTTCATACTCATTATACAGCCACATCACTAAGGTAGAGACTAACAATATGAATAAATAATTATTTAAGCTTTTTGTATGCTTGCATGTTTGAAAAAGATATATTGTAGTTTTTTGTTGTAATTATTTATGAAATTTATGTTAGTTAATTATTATGTAACATGACATAAGATAACATAGCACTCTCATTCTCATAAATGAGGTCTCACAACAAAACAAAGCTTAGGATCAATTTGACACACTGACATTATTTCAAGAGCATAGAAATTATATTAAATGGCCTATGTGATTATAAAGTTGCAACTTGTGGTAATAAACAGTTTCCGAATTTGTGTTACACCATCTTTTCTGCTCAGTTTCATTTAAAACGTGTTTCAAACTCAAATTCCTACCATGTCTACACCGAAAATGTTGCAGCAATTAGCAGGTTTTTTTTAGTAATTTGGACATATATGTTTTTAAATGGAATTCCTTTGGATATTGAGGGAAATGAAAACTGAATGAAAAGGAATGGTTGTGAAACACCAAAGTACATGTTAGTGCTTTTACTAAATCAGTGCAGTCAATATGGTACATGTATGTTTCTTGTAAGACTGATAGTAAAATTACGAACGTGAAAATTATATCAAATTCCAATAACCTACTGTACATCATCTTATTTATCTTACCTTGCTTTCAGTCCTCTCAACACCAAATAAAAATATTACTTCTGCAATGAACAAAGCAACAACTAAATGCTGATGGATAGTGTTACGTAGGGAACGAATGACTCTATAAAACAAATCCACATCAATATACAACTTTTCTGGATGTGCACAGTAACAATACCAGTTATAGTTATAGTTAATTGAACCATCGTAAACGTAATGCCTACGCAATATCCTACACAGTCATTGGGTTCATCATTCTGAGTTACCATTGATTAAGAGTTGTTTTCTTCTCAATTGAAACAAGACGCAAAAATGCGTAACTATTCCACCTTTCATTCACAAAATGTTCTTCTGAATAATATTTCCAGGCATAAGTTGTTATTTTAAATTGTCCAAGAGTAGAACACATTAAATCTTTACATCTATAAGGGTGCATAGATATAAAATGGAATGATGCATTGAGAGCAAGGAGTATGTGACACAATCAATTGCTAAAGGAACGTTTCACAACAATATTCTAACATTTAGAACATTCAACTTTAATAAACATGACAAACCTTATTAAAACAAATGTGAAGAATGATGCAAGTAAAGCGATCAATGAAATGGAAATACCGACTGTTGTTATAAAAGTCAGCACAAGACGATGCACTCCCTAAAACAAGAAATATAGTTATTTAACAAGAAATATAACAGATCCATTAAAAGGAATAAAAGTTTCAAAGCATTAAGTGAGCAGCCAGAAGTTTAAAGCAACATGTGGACGTCGAGCGATGTTAAATTTTCAATGTAGCCACCGGACCCAGCCATAGGAACT